>BKZX01026979.1:24585-62604 GCA_014362285.1 Fagus crenata
ATATATGTGTGTGTGTGTAAATATATATTATGTATGTATATACATATATATATATATATATATGTGTGTGTGTGTGTGTGTATATACATATTATGTTTATGTTTATGTATATGTTTATATATATGTAACAGTGAGTAAGATTTACGTTTTGCATTAAGTGGTAAGGTAATAACTTTGAATAGTGAGTAAGATTTACGTAGAAAGACATATTTGGCTTGTGAATGTGACTAGTCATAGTCGTCGGTTGACACTTGAGTTTTGGGCTAGGTGTCTTTCATTTTGGGCTTCCTTTTGAACCAATTTTGCGATTTGAATGGGTACATTTTCTTTCGGTGTTTTGCATTAAACCTAATAAGGCCTGGTTTAAATTACTACAAACTGATTTGCTCAAGTACCTTAACAACACTTTACTACACCCTTGTTTATATTTATGTTTATGTATATATTTATATATATGTATATATATATACATATATACATATATATGTGTAAATACATATTATGTTTATGTTTATGTATATGTTTATATATATGTATATATGTGTATGTATATATATGTGTGTGTGTGTATATATATATATATGTATATAGATAGAGAGAAGAGAGAGTTGGGGAATAACTTTAGACTTTAGAGGGCTTTGGCACAACACCGAAAAAAAAAAGAGAGGTGAAAGAAACGGGCGTATTAAATCGTCCGAATTTAAACAAGTCACAAAAAAAAGGGACCCACTTTGAGCAGGCCCTTAATATACAAATGCAATGTCACTCCACAACTAGTTCATGTATGTGCACTCTTTTAAATGAATGTTGCATATATTCTAAAGCAATTTATGTTTTATTTCTAGGAATGAGCCAGAATACCGCTCATTCACCACACGGCTTGCTGTTTTTAGCTTTACTCTCCTTGGATGGAAGTATCAAAGCTCAAGTGTTTCTCTCTTCCACACTCACGGTGCGATCATGCTGTTCTTAATTGTATATACCTTCACTATAGCATTGGCAATGACTATACTACCAACTGCCAATAGAACCCATATCTCTCTCTTCAAGAATATGTGTCTCATTTTTTAATCTTTTGTTTGTAACTTGCTATTATTGATCCTGGTCCCTCTTTTGGGATGGTTCATCTTCATAATATTTTTATTCGTTCTTATATGGTTGCTTTATGGCTCGTACAATCAAATTCTCCAATGTTGTGAAGAAATTCCCGAACCAATGTGGCACTCCACTTCCACTTTCGAGGCATTCCATAGTCTATGTGATCGGTTCCAACAATTTTTCCAATCAATCTGGCAAGCTCCTTCCCAAGCATTCGATGGATCTTCAATTCTAACCCCCAACATGCAGAATCAAGAAGTGTGATTGGAAAATAATGTCTGATTAGAGCTTTACCTTAATTTCCCCTCTTTTACACATTATTAATGGAGGGAGATCACAGTTTTCTTATTTAGTGCATTTGGTTATGCCCTCCTCCCACGTAAAGGTGAGTCATATTTCGAGATTTCGCATATGGGGTCTACCTTTATGTGAGAGAGAGTACATTGGATCTACAAAATAATTTGTCTTTCTTATACATAGATTTGGAGTATGGTTTTTGTGTTTTTGGCTTCAGATCCGCAAACACAAGTTTTGGTGAGAAACTTTGTAATGTTGAAGAATATGAATAACCTTGGTAGGAAGATCTGTCCAAAATCAAGGAGTGTTGATTTGTCACGTACATCATAATTATATGATATTGTATTTTTATGTTTATGTATATGTATATATGTGTATATATATATGTGTGTGTGCGTGTATATATATATATATGTATAGTGAGTATACATATATAGAAGCCTAGGATTGGTCCAACAGACAAGCATTTACAAAGCAAAGGGGTCCAGATACAAAATTAAAGGAGCCACAATATCTAGAAGAATTCTTTTGACTGTTTAACTTTTTTTTTTTTTTTTGGTATTAAATCGTCCAAAGGCATCCACTTTGAACAGAATGTGGTCCTTTTGCATTAAGTGGTAAGGTAATAACTTTGAACAGTGAGTAAGATTTACGTTTTGCAGTAAGTGGTAATAACTTTGAACAGTAAGTAAGATTTACGTTTTGCATTAAGTGGTATGGTAATAACTTTGAACAGTGAGTAATGTTAGTCTCAAGGTTTCAATACCTATTAATTGGCTAATTAATCCAAGGATATTATGTAGTTTTGATGATAACCATGATTTTAAGTTATTAATAAATGATATTTTCATATGAACTAACGATTTATGTTTAAAGCATAATGTTGACTATTAATTTAATTGGACTAACATGGTCAATTCAAATATCAAGCAAATGCAAAGTCGACAAATTGCTGAATATCAAAGTTATCAAATCTCAAGACAAAGAAATCAAGCTCAAAGATCATGTTCCGAGATATATGAGAAATAAGAGTTAGGTTTTGTAAAGTTTATTAAAATTTGATATTTATGGCTCAACTTTAAAACCAACTTAAATTGATTTTCAAAAAAAGCAACTTGATTGATTGAAATTCAAATGCAAGACAACCATATCAATTGAAAAATCTCTTAAGAAGAAAAGTTTTCAAAGAAAGCAACTTGATTGATTGAAATTCAAATACAAGACAACCATATCAATTGAAAAATCTCTTAAGAAGAAAAGTTTTCAAAGAAAGCAACTTGATTGATTGAAAATCAAGAAGAATGCAAGACAACATGATAACGGGAAGAAAACAATTATGGCTATAAATACTATCATTTCTTCATTTCTAAATATAGAGCATACAAGAGAAATCAGAGAAAGAAAAGAAAATATCTTTTACATCAATCCATCCTTTCTCAATCTTATATTTTCATATCATTCAAAATCTTTGATTGAAAATCAAATTCCTCTAAATACTCTTTGAGCCATATTGATCAAATCATTGATATACTATTAGAGTGAGCATATTGTGTATAACTACTCTTTGAGAGAGCCATATTTTGTACAACAATCCTTTGTTGAAACTATTGAGTATTTTTGTTAGGGTTTTGGTATAAATCCTAAGTAGTGAAAAAGATTTTCACTGGGTGGTTACTCTTCACTGTGTAAGGAAGATTTGTGGGTTTTGGTATAAATCCTAAGGAGTGAAAAAGATTTTTCACTCGGTGGTTACTCTTCACCATGTAAAGAAGATTTGTAACGGTTTTGATCTTCACCCGAAAGAAGATTGTCAAATTAGTGAATTTGGGAATCCTCGAGAAGTGATCTTGAGGCGGGGACGTAGGCGGGGAAGCGAACCTCGAAAACAATCATTGTGTTTGATTTTCTCTATCTTTATCTTTTACTTATTCAATTGCTTATATATGCTTGCGTTTGATTTTCTATCATATCTATATTGCAATTGAATTGTGTTCCTAAATTTGTTTAATCAGTTTTTGCTAATAGAAAATGGTTTTTAATTCCACATTTAAATCGAAAAGTTTGTTTCAATCTAAATCACCCCCCCTCTTAGGTTGATATTTGGGTAACAATTGGTATCAAAGCCAAAGCTTTGCATATAGATTTAACAATCTTAGAGTTAAGATCATGGCAAACACACCTAGTCCTCAAATGCTTGAAGGTCAATCTACAAATAGACCACCCTTATTCATTAGTAGTGATTATAGTTATTGGAAAACTAGAATGACCACATATATTAAAGCTCAAGACTATCTCATATGGAAAATCATTGTAAATGATCCTTATGTTCCTACTAAAATAGTAGAAGAATAAGAAATACTCAAACAAGAAAATGAATGGGATGAAAATGATGTCAAACTCATTGAATTAAATTATAAAGTTATGAATTGTTTATATTGTGCGTTTGATTCAAAGGAATTTGATGAAATTTCAAGTTGTAATTCAGCTATAGAAATTTGGGAAAAACTTGAAGCAACATATGAAGAAGCAAGTCAAGTTGAAGAATCAAAGATGAGCATTTTTGTTCATAATCATAAATTGTCTCAAATAGAGAAAGATGAATGTACAAGCATTAGCCCTCAAGCATCCAACGATGAAGAAGATTCTACCGAAGCCTTTTGCTTAATGGCATATGAAGATGAGGTAACTTCGGAACTCAATTCTTTAGAAAATAATTCTTATAGTTATGATGAATTACAAAATGCTTTTGAAGAGCTTGTTGGAGAATTTGAGAAGAATGTTTCGAAAAAGAAAGTTTTCAAAAAGAAAGTCATATCTCTTTCAAATGAATTAGATGATTTGAAAAGTAAAAATGAAATTCTAGAAAAACAACTTATTTCTTTAAATGATAAAAATATATCTTTAGAAAAAGAAATAATTAAATTGAAAATTGAATCACAAAACTTCAGTGAGAAAATAAAAGCAAAAGATGTGGAAACATCATCACAAATAGCTCATGATTCAAATCTCTTGATAAATGAAAATAAAGAATTAAAATTCAAGGTTGAAAACCTAACCAAAATTTTGACTAACTTTACAAATGGAAAGAAAAATTTGGATAATTTGTTGGGTAGTCAAAGATGTGTTTTTGAGAAAGCGGGTATTGGATATAACCCGAAAATAAAAGAAAAACGCTATCAAAAATTTTTTATTAATGAAAATTTCTTGAAATCTCCCATATGTAAACATTGTGGAAAAATAGGACATAATATTCATACATGTCCCATGAAAAATATGATTTGGGTAGTCAAAGGAACTACTCCTCCAAAAACTAACCCTAGTGGACCCAAGAAGATTTGGGTACCAAAGAAGGTTACTTGAATTTGTCTTGTAGGTGTGCTTGATATCCAAATCTACCAAGGATAAAGTGATTTCTCAATAATGGATAATCAAGACACATGACGGGTGAATAAGTTCACAACTACTTCACCAGAAAGATGGAAGAAATGTCACACTTAGAGAAGGGCAAAGGTTATTGGTAAAATCGGTGAAGTATCCTCTTTCTTCATTGGTAATAGCTTGAAAGCTAAAGGATATTTTGCAATATTCAAATATGCCATAAGTACTATTGATAAATCAAGCTTTGTTTAAATGCATTTATAAATGAGAATATTTACACAAATGATCTTGATAATATGACATCAAAAGAATCAACTTGCCTTGCTGCCATAAATGAAAATAGTTGGTTGTGGCATACAAGATTAAGACATGCCAATATGGAATTACTCCTAAAATTGTCTAAACTTGTTTTAGTAAAAGGCTTGCCGGTTACTAAATTTGTTAAAGATAAAATATGTGATGCATGTCAACTAGGTAAACAAACTAAATCATCCTTTAAGAAAAAGAAAGTTATTTCTACTTCAAGACCTCTAGAACTCTTGCATATGGATTTATTTGGTCCTATTAGAACCGCTAGTTTAAGTGGCAAATTGTATGTATTTGTAATTATTGATGATTACTCTCACTATACATGGGTATTATTTCTTACTCACAAAAATGAAGCTCATAAAGCATTTGTTAAACATTGTAGAAGGTATAATAGTAAGGAACAAAGTAAGGTTAGTCGCTCAAGGTTATAATCAAGAAGAAGGTATTGATTATGGAGAGACTTATGCTCTAGTTGCTAGATTAGAAACTATACGAATGTTACTTGCTTTTGCATATTTTAAAAATTTTAAATTATTTCAAATGGATGTCAAAAGTGCCTTTTTAAATGGTTTTATTGCTGAAGAAGTTTATGTAGAACAACCTCTTGGATTTGAAAATCATGAATTTCCAAACCACGTTTTTAAATTATCAAAAGCTTTATATGGTTTAAAACAAGCTCAAAGAGTTTGGTATGAACGACTAAGTGATTTCCTTATTGAAAAGGGTTTTACACGTAGAAAACTTGACACAACATTATTTCTAATGTTTGACGGAAAAGACATGCTTATTGTGCAAATCTATGTTGATGATATTATATTTGGTTCTACTAATGAAAACTTGTGCAAAGAATTCTCTAAGACTATGCAGGATGAATTCGAAATGAGTATGATGGGTGAGCTAAAATTCTTTCTCGGACTTCAAATAAAGCAAACCAAAGAAGGAATATTCTTAAATCAATCCAAATATGTCATAGACTTACTAAAAAGATTTGGATTGAAAAATGTTAAAGCATATGAAACTCCCACGAGTCCTTCAACAAAGCTTAACAAAGATGAGAAAGGTAAACCGGTGGACGTTAAGCTATATCGAGGTATGATTGGTAGTTTACTTTATTTAACCGCAAGTAGACCCGATATAATGTTTAGTGTATGTCTTTGCGCCCGGTTTCAATTCTGTCCTAAAGAATCACACTTAATTGTGGTCAAACGAATATTTCGATATTTGCTTGGAACCATTGATTTAGGATTATGGTACCTTAAGTCAAATTTTGACTTAATAAGCTACACGGATGCCAATTTTGCCGGTTGCAAAATTGATCGCAAAAGCACTAGTGGTACTTGTCACTTTCTAGGACACTCACTAGTATCATGGTTTAGTAAAAAGCAAAATTTTGTGGCCTTATCAATGGCGGAAGCCGAATATGTAGCGGCCGGTAGTTGTTGTACTCAATCTCTCTACATAAAACAACAACTAGAGGATTTTAAAATTCTTTTTGATCATATTCCTATAAGGTGTGATAGCACAAGTGCCATAAGTTTAAGTAAGAATCCTATCCAACACTCTCGCACCAAGTACATTGAAATTAGATACCATTTCATAAGAGATCATGTGCAAAAAGGGGACATTGAACTTGAATTTGTGAGCACCGATAGTTAATGGGCAGATATTCTCACAAAACCTCTCATTGAAGAACGATTTTGCACAATTCGACGTGAAATAGGTATGGCTAGATACGTTGATATCAAATAAGTTTAAATTTATTATCCTTCTATTTGATTCAACTGTGTTAAATCTATATATACCTTAAGAATTGAATATAAAATGATTTTATCCATATCATGTTCATAAAATTGTTCATTTTATATCTTTCTAGTTATATTGTTTGAACATTAGATTATATGCCTAGTTCTATATTTGCGTATATGTTCATGCATAAAATAAGAAATAAAATTCATTATTTAAACAAACTTGAGTTTATTAAGAAGAAAGCCACAAAGGAGAAGCCACCACAAAAGGAAAAACCACTACACTTCCCACTACATTTATTTGGGGATAGAGCGAGAAGTCAATTCCTTCACCTCAGCTAGTAGCTTCTCGTATTGCTTCTGCAGCTTATCAGTGGTCTTACTCTGCTCTGTGGACCGGATTACCAAATCATCAGCATAAGAATCCACGAGCGCCTTCAGCCTTTTGTTCTCCTCCTTGACCTCCCCTACCTTTTTCTTACTTTCCTTCAGCAACCTTTGTAAAATGGTGACTTGAGAATGTAGCATTTTCACTTCAAGATTCCTAACATGAAGACGACATCCCATGTTAGAAACGGTGGCAGCACATTGAATTGTGAGTGCCATTGAGTCATTTATTATTTGTGGATCAGTCCTCTCAGCTAAAACCTTTGCATCCTCCGGAGTACAAAGACCTGCAGCTACTGCGGTGGCAGTCACACCATTCAACATCACTGAATCAGTTACTGACACAGAGCCATTAGGTGAAAGGAAGTAAGGACGTTAGACTTCTGGCATCATGCTAGGTGTATCATTTAGATTAATTGTTTCTGGTTTGTTTTGAGTAGAAGAGGAAGCCATTCTAGAAAATCTAATAAGAGATTAAGCTAAAAGTTTGAAAATGATGAAGTTCATCGAAAATTAGTGTGTGATAAATAAACCTTAAATTTTTGAACACCAGCCTGTACCTATCATCCGACTCCCGAGATTTTTCTTCAAAATTCAACGTTAAAATCTCGAGATTTAACGTATACGGAAATATCACTGACTCAGAATTCAATGCGTCGACAAGATCTTCTTTCTGAAAAAGCCGATAACATTTTGTCAAACTTCTTGAATTATCGGTGTCTCTGGCATGCGCAATTGGATAAGTCAGACACGTAGCGTCTTCTGAACTATTCATTCACACTTATGACACGTAGCAAAATCTGAACCATTCCTTCAAACAGCGCATCTGTCCTATAAATTCGATTCACCTCTCCACTGCATATTCACACCTCTAAGATAATTTTTCTCTCATTCTTTAGATAAAACTCTAAGAGGGTGCAGCATCACTTAGAGATTCATAAAATCAAATACTTGATCTTCTCAGATAGAAGCAAGATTATTATTGATCAAGTTTCCACGAAGCAAGATTATTATATGCTTCTCGGTTGAAGTACCTCTCTCATACACCAGGTTGATGGGAAGATCTTTGGCATACACTCCAAATATATCTTCCTCATCCGAATCATCCCGTTCATACAACTGTTGATACACCAGAAACTTTGTATGACAAAAGAGAGCGAGTACGTAATATATGGGCATCATCTCATGTCCTTTCCGGATTGCTTTAATCATCGGCATTTTAGGCATATGGCAAGGGACATCATATCCTTTCCTGAAGCATCTTTAACCGAATCCTCAATCCAACCGAACCACTAGGATGAAGAACCTTACAAATATGTTATATTCGTTGATTGTTCTATGTTTGAACTAAATCAAAAGAGAAATATTTTTTTTGTTTAATTATGGTTGTTTAAAATGTTGAGTGATGTTTGAAGATATTGAATATAATATTTATTTTTGATGATGCCAAGGGGGAGAAAGATATGACATTTTTTAATCTATTAGTGAAATTATCATATCTTGCAATATAATGTGCACATATATTGATTGCTTGATAATACTTAAATGATAAATTGATCTATGCATAAAGATAGGGGGAGATTTAAAAATCTCTAATATAAAGATATGCATTATTTTAGGGGGAACTTTTCAAGAAAGGCTTCAAAATCATAAATCGTATAAAAATATCATATTATATGTGTCATCATCAAAAAGGGGGAGATTGTTAGCCTCAAGGTTTCAATACCTATTAATTGGCTAATTAATCCAAGGACATTCATGTAGTTTTGATGATAACCATGATTTTAAGTTATTAATAAATTATATTTTCATATGAATTAACGATTTATGTTTAAAGCATAATATTGACTATTAATTTAATTGGACCAACATGGCCAATTCAAATATCAAGCAAATGCAAAGTCGACAAATTGCTGAAGATCAAAGTCATCAAATCTCAAGACAAAGAAATCAAGCTCAAAGATCATGTTCCGAGACATATGAGAAGTAAGAGTTAGGTTTTGTAAAGTTTATTAAGATTTGATATTTATGGCTCAACTTTAAAACCAACTTAAATTGATTTTCAAAGAAAGCAACTTGATTGATTGAAATTCAAATACAAGACAACCATATCAATTAAAAAATCTTTTAAGAAGAAAAGTTTTCAAAGAAAACAACTTGATTGATTGAAATTCAAATGCAAGACAACCATATCAATTGAAAAATCTCTTAAGAAAAAAAGTTTTCAAAGAAAGCAATTTGATTGATTGAAATTCAAGTGCAAGACAACCATATCAATTAAAAAAATCTCTTAAGAAGAAAAGTTTTCAAAGAAAGCAACTTGATTGATTGAAATTCAAATGCAAGACAACCATATCAATTAAAAAATCTCTTAAGAAGAAAAGTTTTCAAAGAAAGCAACTTGATTGATTGAAATTCAAATGCAAGACAACCATATCAATTGAAAAATCTCTTAAGAAGAAAAGTTTTCAAAGAAAGCAACTTGATTGATAGAAAATCAAGAAGAATGCAAGACAACATGATAACGGGAAGAAAACAATTATGGCTATAAATACTATCCTTGGTTCATTTCTAAATATAGAACATATAAGAGAAATCAGAGAAAGAAAAGAAAATATCTTTTACATCAATCCATCCTTTCTCAAGCTTATATTTTCATATCATTCAAAATCTTTGATTGAAAATCAAATTCCTCTAAATACTCTTTGAGCCATATTGATCAAATCTTTGATATACTATTAGAGTGAGCATATTGTGTACAATTACTCTTTGAGAGAGCCATATTTTGTTCAACAATCCTTTGTTGAAACTATTGAGTGTTTTTGTTAGGGTTTGGTATAAATCCTAAGTAGTGAAAAAGATTTTTCACTAGGTGGTTACTCTTCACCGTGTAAGGAAGATTTGTGGGTTTTGGTATAAATCCTAAGGAGTGAAAAAGATTTTTCACTCGGTGGTTACTCTTCACCATGTAAGGAAGATTTGTAACGGTTTTGATCTTCACCCGAAAAAAGATTGTCAAATGAGTGAATTTGGGAATCCTCGAGAAGTGATCTTGAGGTGGGGACATAGGCGGGAAAGCTGAACCTCGATAACAATTATTGTGTTTGATTTTCTCTATCTCTATCTTTTACTTATTCAATTGCTTATATATGCTTGTGTTTAATTTTCTATCATATCTATATTGCAATTGAATTGTGTTCCTAAATTTGTTTAATCAGTTTTTGCTAATAGAAAATAGTTTTTAATTCCACATTTAAATCGAAAAGTTTGCCTCAACCTAAATCACCCCCCCTCTTAGATTGATATTTGGGTAACAAGTAAGATTTACGTAGAAAGACATATTTGGCCTGTGAATGTGACTAGTCATAGTCGTCGGTTGACAACGTGAGTTTTGGGCTGGGTGTCTTTCATTTTGGGCTTCCTTTAAGGCCCGGTTTAAATTACTACAACTTGATTTGCTCAAGTACTTTAGCCACACTTTACTACACCCTATTTTATGTTTATGTTTATGTATATGTTTATATATATGTATATATGTGTATATACATATATACATATATATATATATATATATGTGTGTGTGTGTATATACATATTATTTTATGTATATGTTTATATATATGTATATATGTGTATATATATATATGTGTGTGTGTGTGTATATATATATGTATATAGATAGAGAGAAGAGAGAGTTGGGGAATAACTTTAGACTTTAGAGGGCTTTGGCACAACACTGAAAAAAAAAGAGAAGTGAAAGAAACAGGTGTATTAAATCGTCCGACTTTTAACAAGTCACAAAAAAAAGGGACCCACTTTGAACAAGCCCTTAATATACAAATGCAATGTCACTCCACAACTAGTTCATGTATGTGCACTCTTTTAAATGTATGTTGCATAGATTCTAAAGCAATTTATGTTTTATTTCTAGGAATGAGCCAGAATACCGCTCATTCACCACGCGGCTTGCTATTTTTAGCTTTAATCTCCTTGGATGGAAGTATCAAAGCTCAAGTGTTTCTCTCTTCCACACACACGATGCGATCATGTTGTTCTTAATAATAGATGTATGTACCTTCACTATAGCATTGGCAATGACTATACTACCAACTGCCAATAGAACCCATATCTCTCTCTTCAAGAATGTGTATCTCATTTTTGAATCTTTTGCTTGTAACTTGCTATTATTGATCCTAGTCCCTCTTTTTGGATGGTTCATCTTCATAATATTTTTATTCATTCTTGTATGGTTGCTTTATGGCTCGTACAATCAAATTCTCCAATGTTGTCAAGAAATTCTCGAACCAATGTGGCACTCCACTTCCACTTTCGAGGCATTCCACAATTTATGTGACCGGTTCCGACAATTTTTCCAATCAATCTGGCAAGCTCTTTCCCAAGCATTCGATGGATCTTCAATTCTAACCCCCAACATGCAGAATCAAGAAGTGTGATTGGAAAATAATGTCTAATTAGAGCTTTACCTCAATTTCCCCTCTTTTACACATAATTAATGGAGAGAGATCATAGTTTTCCTATTTAGTGCATTTGGTTATGCCCTCCTCCCACATAAAGGTGAGTCATATTTCGAGGTTTCGCATATGGGGTCTACCTTTATGTGAGAGAGAGAAGTACACTGGATCTACAAAATAATTTGTTTTTCTTATACATAGATTTGGAGTATGGTTTTTGTGTTTTTGGCTTCAAATTCGCAAACACAAGTATTGGTGAGAAACTTTGTAATGTTGAAGAATATGAATAACCTTGGTTGGAAGATCTGTCCAAAATCAAGGAGTGTTGATTTGTCACGTACATCATATTATATGATATTGTATTTTTATATTTATGTATATGTTTATATATACACACACATATATATATATATATATATATATAGGTGTGTGTGTGTGTGTGTGTGTGTATATATGTATATATTTTTATGTCTAT
The DNA here is from genome assembly GCA_014362285.1 of Fagus crenata. NCBI lineage: Eukaryota > Viridiplantae > Streptophyta > Magnoliopsida > Fagales > Fagaceae > Fagus > Fagus crenata. Next base: position 36,747 of record BKZX01026979.1, read on the forward strand.
GTATATGTTTATATATATATATATATATATGTGGATTTTTTTTGGGAAATAATATCATTTTAATATTAATTATGTAAAATAGTAATGTTTTGATATTATTTGTAAGAATAGCCTTTTTTTTAAATCGTGTTTCCATTACATGATTTTAAGAGCCAAAATCGTGTCTTGGAGACACGATTTCAAAGTGGTATTCTAAAAAAAAAAAAATTTCAACTCAGGAGCCACGTACCCTAAAATCGTGGGTTCAAGACACGATTTTAACATTAAAATCGTGTTTCCAAAACACGATTTTAAAATGAGGCTATTTTACTAAATTATTTTAAAACAATAACAATTTAATAAATTAATTTTAAAACAATATTTTTTTGCAAATTCACTCTATATATGTGTTTATATATATATATATATGTATATACATATATATTTATATATATATATGTGTGTATATACATATTATGTTTATGTTTATGTTTATGTATATGTTTATATATATGTATATATATATATATATATATATGTTTGAAAACCCATTGTTTAAAGCATTGTGGGAGCAAAAAGTGATTTTTGTGCGTTTGATCAAAGCTAAAAAATAGTGAATGAAATCCTTTTTGGCCTTAATAATCATGTTTTGGCTATAGACGTCAAGGCTCCATTTCCAAAAAAACGCTGTATGAGAAAAAGCGTAGAAGGTGGTTGGGTTATCGAATTCACCTTGACTTACAATGTCATGTAGCTTCTCCTTGGTGAATTACTTTGTCCTTGGAACAACATTGTTGCTGGCTTAGGCCAAAAATGACATCGTTTAGCATTGTAATTGGGAATTTGACATAACTATTTAGCTTAGGATGGCGACTTGACTAGGCTAATTTGGTTCGGCTGGTTAAATCAAAGAGTTTGATCATTGGTCAAAATGACACCACTTTAGTAATTTTCAATCTTCTTCTTCCTTTTTTCTTGTTCAATGTTAAATCCTGCAAATTAATTGGTTTTAGGCTTTTAGCCTGTTCTCCTCCTGCAATAAATTTTCTTCTACTTATTCAATTGTGGATTGTTGTTGGTACCACATCTGCAAAGCCCGATTGAACCCATCTGCAAGCCTTTAGGTCAAGCCAGGTCGGTCAAATGGGTATATGATCAATCCAGGAGCCAGGTTTATTGGCAAAAACACATATTCACAATGATTCAAAGGAAAAAAAAAAAAAAGATTAAGAGCAATGTTAAAATCATTTTCGCAACATTTGAACTCCATATATACCGTGAAACTTTTTCTTCTGCAGGGGTCAAAAAACAAAGGCCAAATTACAATTTACATCTTTTATGTTTGGTCAAAGTTCAATTCAGTCTTTTAAGTTTTGACCATGTCAATTCAATCCTCTAAGTTTCATTCTATTTCAATTGACAATTTTCCGTTAAATGTTGTTAACACTGTTACTTTTTTTTTTTTTTTTTTTTAAATTTGAATTTTGGGTTTTTTAATCCAATATTAAAAACTAAAAAACATAACCCGAAACCCAATTAAACCAATCCTAACCCGATCTGTTAACCCGATTAACACAAAAAAATAAAAAATAAAACTCACAGTTTAAACAAAATTCCAAAAACCCATCTTCTGCAAATTCCGAGCATCCTGCAAACTCAACATTCTCGCAGGTTCAAAACAGCAAAGCATATTTTTGGCTCTCTCAGTTCTGAAAGGTTGGAGAAGGTACAGGTTCATACCTCAGGTTCCTCAGGCTCTTTAGGTTCATTCGAGCTTAGTTAGTTCATGGAGTGACATTTGGTTCTCGATCTCTCTCACTTGAGCTCGGTTCGTTCATGGAGCTCCTCAGGTTCCTCGCTCAGCTCGTGGTTCTCGATTGACAGCTCAAGTTCAGGTTCCTCAGCTCATGGTGCTCTCTCACTCGACAGTGCTCTCACTCGGCAATGCTCTCTCACTCGGTGGTTCTCTCTCACTAGGATGCTCGGAATTTGCAGAAGATGGGTTTTGGGAATTTAGGGATTTGGGATTTGGGAATTTTGTTTAAACTGTGAGTTTTATTTTTTTAATTTTTTTTTGTGTTAATCGGGTTAACAAATCGGGTTGGGATTGCTTTCGGGTTATGTTTTTTAGTTTTTAATATTTGATTAAAAAACCCGAAATTCAAATTAAAAAAAAAAAAAAATTAACGGTGTTAACAACATTTAACGAAAAATTGTCAATTGAAATAGAATGAAACTTAGAGGACTGAAATGACACGGTCAAAACTTAGAGAATTGAATTGAACTTTGACCAAACATAAATGGTGTAAATTGTAATTTGGCCAAAAACAAACAAACAAAACCATTGAACTTAGGATCATCAATTGTCCGAAGTGTAAGTGTGTAACAACTAACAAATAGAATTTAAGCACTTTATGACAAGTTTTCACGCCACTAAATGTTAGGGCCTATTTGATTTTCTTCTCTTGGAATACACCAACAAAATCAGAACCACAGAATTTATATATATTGGTCCTTTAAATATTATTTTTAATTCCTCCACATTCATCCAAAATGATCATTCTTTCTACTAAAAATTCTACTCCACAACTTTTCTTATACGATATCTTAATATGGTTATACATATAATAGCTTTAACACATCCAATTTATTACTAATGTCACATAGAGAAGTAATTTCACAAATTGTTACTATTTTTTAATTTATCTTTTTAGATTAGATTGTAATAGAGTCGAATAAAATAATGTTTACCTCAAATTGGATGGTAATTTTACAATCCCACATGACATAATAATAACGTTACACATGTCAAAAGTCTTATAACTCAATGGAATTATCTGATTCTTCTTAAAAAGATCACACATGAATTTTTTTTTATCAAATTAGCTAATAATTCTGTTAATCATATATCATATGACCGGGCTTGAGATACTTACTCGTTGCGGAATACCCGGATCGATTTGGTTGGCTTGTTACACTGCTTTTCCTTTTGATCTTATGAATCCCTCTATGCTCTCGTGTTCATCCTTGTTCTCGTGGGTTGAGGTTGGCTACTAGAATTGCCCTTTCTTCCACGAACTAAATTCTAAGAGATTATTTGAGAGTTTCACACTAGTGAGTTAGAGAGCTTTCTCTCTGTATAATATAAACTGTTATCTCTCTATCTTTGGTCTTCTCAACGTATAATAATTATATTTACAGAGAATATATTATATTAGATAAGAGCACATCCCTTCTTTTAAGAGATTTGATAACCACTATCCCATGATTTGATCCAATTCAAATTATGGATAGTTATCCTTATCACATGACCAAATGGGACCTGCAACCCATAGTGGGCGGATCATGGGCTCGGGTCCATCCTGACCCATTAAATTATAACAAATTCAAATCACATTAAATATGGGAAGTACAAATAGACCCTCCATCAAAATAATAAGTCTGATAGGAATGAAGAATAATCAACTCAAAATTAACTCAAGCTCCATAACAAAAATGAAATATGAACATGGCGGTGCTTCATGCTGGAAGCAATCAAATATAACTTTTTGCCGAGCCCGACTCAAAAGTCAATTAGTACTTTTCATATAGAAAGTAAAAATTATGGGAAATGTTTCTTTCACACACAGTGTGAAAGTTACTGTTTCACACCACCACTAAAAGACAAACCGGTTATTCCCGGTTTGTTATTCCAATTTCCACTATCTCTGTAACCAAACAGCCATTATTTCTGAAAATTTCCCCTCTCTCCTCCCGAATGCTCTGCTCTGCTCTCTCCTCCCGAAGTTTCTGCTCCTCCTCTCCCCGATTTGTCCTCATGAAGCCATGGATCTCTCTCCCCCGAAGGTTTTTCATCTATTGAAATTTGAAGTTTGAAAGATTTGGGGTTTGAAAGTGTTGATTTGAAATCTGATTTGGATTTTAAGATTTGGGTTCTCTATTGAAGTTTGACGTTTGAAAGATTTGGGGTTGGAAAGTGTTGATTTGAGATCTAATTTGGGTTTAAAGATTTGGGTTTTATTTGGGTTTGGGAATAACAAAGTTTTGATGTTTGAAGTTGGGTTTTGATTGTATTTGTGAGAGTTTGGATGATTCTGTTAGGGTTTGGAAATAATAAAAGTTGAAGGTTTTGTTGGGTTTAATTTTTTTTTTAGGGTTTGGTTGATTTTGGTTTGAGATTGGAAATAATAAAGTTTGTTTTTTTTTTTTTTTAATTTTGAAATGATTTTGGTTGGTTGAGATAAAAAATAATAAAATTGTTACAAAGATGCCAAGAAACATGTTTAATAGATGCCAAGAAACATGACCAATTCGTATGAACATGTTTAAATGTTCATACAATTTTCTGGAAAATGTAGACAAAAACATGAAATTATGGACAAAAACATGAAATACACTTTCTGGGTTCACTTGAATGTTCATGAATGTCATGAACATTCATAAGTAGACTCGAAATGTTTGTCCATAGTTTCATGTTTTTGTCCACAATTTCATGTTTTTGTCCACATTTTTCAGAAATTATATGAACATTTCTGGGTTACTTAAATGTTCATAAGTAGACTCGAAATTTTTGTCCACAATTTCATTTTTTTGTCCATAATTTTATGTTTTTGTCCACATTTTCTAGAAAATTGTATGAACATTTCTGGGTTCACTTAAATGTTCATAAGTAGACTCGAAATTTTTGTCCACAATTTCATATTTTTGTCCATAATTTCATGTTTTTGTCCACATTTTCCAGAAAATTGTATGAACATTTAAACATGTTCATACGAATTGATCATGTTTCTTGGCATCTATTAAACATATTTCTTAGTATCTTTGTAACAATTTTATCATTTTTTATCTCAACCAACAAAAATCACTTCAAAATAAAAAAAACCAAACTTTATTATTTCCAATGTAGACAATGGCAATAGGTTGTTCCTGGGTATTTGTTTGAACATACTTAGTTTCACCACAATTTGGGAAACATTTTTAGACATCCGTTTTTTTATATCTTTCACAACAAGTAATGTGAAAATTCCAATGGCAATAGATTGCTCCTGGTAACATTAAATATTAAAGAAACTCATGGGTAACCTAAAATATACGCAAATGTTTCCAACCAATTTCACCATTTCATTTATTTATTTACTCTATTTACAAAAAAAATAAGATAGTTTCTGTTCACTACCTTTAATACAATCTCAAGTATAGAAAGAATAGAGGAACCGAAATTTTAAATAGAAAAAGTATAAACGTAAATACAAAAATAACAAATGTGTATCAAAACATAAAACTATATGCCGGTAAAGAATAACAAATGTGTATCAAAACATAAAAGTTTTAATGCCGGTAAAGAATTGGGCAGCCACAAGCACGGTAAAGAATTGTCCAGTTTTAGCTCAAAACATAAAACTATATGCTGGTAAAGAATAACAAATGTGTATCAAAACATAAAAGTTTTAATGCCGGTAAAGAATTGGGCAGCCGCAAGCACGGTAAAGAATTGTCCAGTTTTAGCTTTGTATAGCTTTGGGCAGTAAGGAATTGTAATAGAATTCTAGCAGAATGCGTTGTCGAATTCTTGGGCAATCATCCTACAAAACATAAAAGACATTTAGAAATTATTGGTTAGTTGTTTTGACTTAAAATGAACGCATTAACGCATCATGAAATGAAGGTGTGGAAATCATACCTCTCCAAACTATACTATCTTGTTTAAAAAAATCAAGGATTCCATGTATGTCAATATAAAAATCCCACAGTCGGAGCTGGAAAAATTGAGGCAAAAAGTACATAAAAATCAACATTGATCAACATAATTTATGAAAATTTATTTCACTCAAAATTATGTCTTTCCTTATTGCCAAGTTAGGCTGTGAACCACTTTAAGCCAAAAATAATGTCCAGCAAAACCATTTCCAATTGTTTATATATACTATAAGATATTTCTTGTAGCTTGAGCAACCGCCTTTTTCTAACATATTAAAATAAAGTTAAAAAACCATGAAATAGAAAGACAAAGCTTAAAGATAAGTGTTTTAATGCTCACCAACTGCCTTTGAACTCTCTCACTCTCTCTCTCTCTCTCTCTCTCTCTCTCTTATACCACCTCTTAAGTCTCACTATTCCCAGCTTACAGGTTCAGTCTTAACAGACCCATTTCCTTTCTTTCTTTCTCTTTATCTCTCTCAGAAAGGATGAGTAAATAAGATATCATGAAGATGCAGGTACACCCTTTTAACTGTTTTCATGTTCCATGTTCTGAAATGAAGCTATTTAGGACTTTTTTGGTTTTTCATTTCTTGTACTGTTTCTCAATTGACAAGCTATGAACTTTATATTTTTTTGTAACTATTTTTTCATAACATCCATAGAAACCAACATGTACGAACAACCTACGTAACATCCATAGAAAGTGTGGACAATTATCTTTAAGTTTGGACATTATTATCCACATTTTCTGGAAAATAGTAATAACATTCAAGTGAACCCAGAACCAACATAACAACAATTACATTTGAGTTATCAAAACACCAACAGTCAACATAGCAACCAACATTTGCATTTGAATTATCAAAACACATTAAAAGAGAATATGAACTTACTTACACAGTCTACGCTCAAATTTGTCTCAATATATTTGGGGTCATGATAGATATTGGTACTTACGCGTATTTATCTTGGGTTGGTATGTCATCCTTGTATTGTAGGAGCCATGTATGGACATCCTTATGGCCCAACTTCTCTATGCATATATGCTCCAAAGCTTTTTTCTATGATGCAAGCAGCAAAAAGTAGTATCAGTGGGATTATATGTAAATACTGGGTTAGCAAGAAAATTGAAATGAAAAACAAGTGTTTACCAATATTGGCGTCGCAGCTCTATGGGTCGCAGTAGGTAAAGAATAAAAAAATAGAAAACTTTTTGTAGGCAATCTACAACCAGCATAATAAAATGGCCACTGTAGTATGCTGGGACAAAAATCTGCATTAAGAAACATGAAAGGGTAGGCCATACACAGTTTTTTCAGAATAGATATGTTACATTGTTATTGACAAAATGAAGTTGGAAAAGGTCTCTAATTACCCGGTTGTAATTTTTCGGTAATGCGCGTACCAAACTAGGGCGGAAACTAGATTCTGGTCTAAGCTGGTCATTCTAAATGGGTTGTTTACCCTTTCTTATTCTTTTGCCTCTTTGTCCAGAAGTTGACTGAGCCGAACCCACGATCATAGTCTGCATAAATCATAGTTAGTTATTTCTACAAAAGAGTTCACTCTATTAACATCATTAATAGTGTAAAAGTATGAACAAGTATTTGCCAAGGTTGAAATTTTGTTATTTTACCCCGCCATGTACGCTTATTATAAAGTTTATGTACGGTGGAGGGTGACCGCTTTCCTTGAGTTTTTCCATAAGTACATCCTTGAAAGTGTCCACCATCGTCCTGAGCTTGATCACCTAACAATGATGACACCTCTCCACCCGTGATCTCATATGTATCGGTCGAGATTGCCACCTCATTGCTATCAACCTCGTTGGGCCTAGAAAATTTTAAACGTGTTATAAACCAGTCTGAGGTAATATATCTAATCACTTTATAAATCATTACATAATTGAAAGAAAGGAGTTGTTACAACCTTCTCCTCGTGGCCCGCCTTGTCGCGCCCCCCCATTTCTTCCTAAAACCAGTCAAGACAGCCTCGTCATCAGCAGTTGGCTGGTATAGGAAATGAGCATCCACCCACTGCTCAAATGATTTTTGAACATGGAGTACATAAATAAAGTTATTTCATATGTGATTTTTAAACAAAAAAAAGTTAAAGCATGAACCCAACAACATAAAATAAACTTGCATTTCTTACTTAAGTGCTTTATTGTTAAACAACACACGTACCTCAACATTCACCGGTTCCGATTGGGGGGGCAGTCTCATGAAATTCTTTTGGGCTCGTATTTTCGCCCTTGTATTCCTCATAGTAGTAGGCCCCTTTGATGGTGAACTCACCACATCCACCACAGCTACAGTTGTCTCCCCTTCATTGTCCCGCTTTAATGGTGAGCTTGCCAAGTCCACCACAGCTGCAGCTGCCTCCCTTTCATTGTCCCGCTTTGATGGTGAGCTTGCCAAGTCCACCATGGCTGCCTTGGCCATCTTTTTGGAAGGTTTGGCTCTCTTATAAACCTTGGATAGTGATGGTGCACTTGGCAAGTCCACAAAGGGGGTTTGAATGGGCAGCTGGATTTGTGAGGGTGTGGGCTTGTCCTACTTTGTGGTGAGCTTGCTAAGTCCACCATCGCCACCTTGGCCTTCTTTTTGGCAGCTTTGCCTCTCTTGGCAGCTTTGCCTCTCTTGACAGCCTTGGACGGTGAGCTTGGCAAGTTCATAATGGGGGTTTGAATGGACAGTTGGCTTTGTGAGGGTGGGGGCTGGTTTTGTGAGGGTGGGGTCTGGTTTTGTGAGGGTAGGGGCTGGTTTTGTTGAATATTGGGGCTACTTTCTAGGACCGTGGTCACCATACCCTTCACATGGTCAAGCTCATCCTTTAAGCACCCAACCTGTCGTGCTAGAGCTTCCTGTTCAGCCCTGTCAGCTTGGAGCTCTAGCTGCAATTGATTGGATGGCGTTTGAGTTCTATTGCTTGGTCCAGCCCCATCATCCCTTGATAATGTTGGGTGCGAGCTACCATGGGTTTCTTGCAAGGTTTCCATGGCTTCTTCTACCACATTGAACTCTTGCTCCCATGGCATTGCTACAAGCACGGACAGCACCTGCAAATTGCACTATATGAATTAGAACGCTAAAATACTAATATACAACATCTTTATAAGAAACTAACATTGATATTAAACTAGTATGCAACTTTAGTGTAAGATACTTACATTGCCACTGTTACTAAAGGCCTCCATTGCCTTCTTAGTATACAGTCTTTGGTGGGTCCATGCTAAAAATCTTGGGAAAGGTTAGTTAATTTCAGCATTCTTCTGACCAATCCCCAAGTGCTCGCATGCCCATATCTGCATAAATGAAAACATCAATGGTAAGTTTAAGAATAAAACAAAATTTAGAATGGTTGTAAAGTAAACAATAAGGATAAAATTTTTTTTACCTGAAGCAAGGCAGTGCAACCTTGAATGTGCAAGTTGCTTCTACCTTTTTTCGCTTGCTTCGATGAAGCAGCGCGGCTTAAACCACTAACCAAGAAGTCATACACTGCCTTCCCCCATGCATATCTACCTAGGTTGGCTCTATCATCAAGCAATGGTAGGAGGTTTGTGTTGACTTTTTTGGAGGTGGTAGGAAATAAAAAATAGCTAAAGACTAGGGCAATATACAACCTAACCTTATCTAGGACTTTTATGGAAGGTTTGGTGAGCAATGTCACCAATTTAGTCCGTTCTGGTGAAGTTGTCTTCAAATGCCTAGTTAAAAATTTCTCCACCAAAGACCTCCCAGAAACAGACTGGTTGCAATCAATTGGCTCCCCCCTCACAGGCAACCCCAATATAAGGGCAATGTCATATAGGGTGAAAGGTATGAGCCTATCACCCACTTGGAACGCACGTTCATTGGCATTCCATCTTGCAACCATCTCTTCAAGCATTCGTCCACTGGCCTCAATGTTGCAGTGGAGATTCAATAACCACCTAAATGGAGTGGTTTACAGCTGGCTCTTACATTTTTCAGATAAGCTCGTGTTAACATCTCTCAATTTGCTAACAATGCAATGATGGCGAATACAAGGTTGAACTTCTATGTTGCCTGTGGGTGTGTTCACATTAATACTCGCCATTGCCTTTGCCACATGCAAAATGGAAATCTATAGAATTAGAATATCTCATAAAATCATTGATTATTAAAAGAAACAACAAGATATAGAAGATAGATGCTAACAATGAAAAAAGGTAAGTTAAGTTCCCATATTCCATCCACAAACACATCAATAAGGCCTAGTTGTTTAAGCTTAAAATGCTTGCTTATTTTCACGTTCAGCTTATGTACAACTTTTGGAAGCCTCACTTTTACAAAACCAAAAAAAAAAAAAAATGTACTTTTACACAACTTATTTCCTAAAGAGTAATTCTTGATAACTATGCACTTAGTTCATAACAGGTTTAAAGAAGAAGATAAATAATCATTATATGTTTCTGCCTGTAATCTCAAGACAAGGATTTAAAAAGTATGCCAATTCAAGCACTATTGTACAGAAAATGTGAAAATTGTCCAGAATACCCTTAAATTGTTTAGAAAATCCTCATTGTAATCCTCACATTGTCCTCACTTAGCTAGTTGTTACAAACATTCAGATAATTTGGATAATACAAGTACATAACTACATATATATATATAGTATTATTTTGGTAATAAAAGTGTCACACCACATTATGTAGATAATGCCAGGCAAGATAATAAGGCTATCAATCAGCCCAATGAAAATCCAAGTAACCCACTTGGGTTTAGCTAAAACCCAGTTGGGCTAACTGGTCAAGTCAGGGAACATTATAAGTTAAAATTGGCTTCCACTGTTGCTTGAACCTGGGATGTGATAGATGTAATCTCTTAAGTACTAAGTCACAAGCAGACCGCACCCCACTGGACCACCAACCAACCCATAAATACTCAACAAAACCCTAACACAGCCCCACTATCACCAACATCCAAAATCCATTGAAAAAATGATGTTTCACAGCTTGTTATGCAATGCTATTTATCTCTGAAAAGCTTTATAAATACTGACAACAAAACTGACTCCAATAATACATATGTAGAGAGAAAAACAGGCTGCTTTGGACACAATGCTTAAATTAGAAAGAGAACTGGCTTCTAAGCAGAAGCTGCAGTTAGAGTACAAGGAACTATAGGTTCCATTTTCATTTCTCTTGGCTCTTCAAGAGCTTTAATAAGCTAGGGTAGGGTTTGGTTTTGTATGAAGATTTCCAGTTTGATCTTTTTTTCAGTTTAAATTCAACATCTATATTAGTTTGAAAATTCTTTTATTGTTTAACTTGCATTTCTGTTATTGTTCAACCAACTGCCTATGATTACATATTCAGAATCATGTTTGTCCATCTTCTCTAGAAATGCTTCAACAGATCACGAAAGGCAGAAATTGAGCATCAAATATTCAGAATTCTAGATAGCAGCAAAGTATCATGCAAAGTACAATGGGAATGGGAACTGGTAGAACACCATAGGCTACAGATTAACAAAAGAACAACAAAAACATTAACATCATGTGGTCCCATAGAGAACCTAGTTCTTCCTCTCAACCATACTATACAAACAGCCCTAACAAAAAACATTAGTTCTGAAATAAACAAGGAATCTAAAAGCAGAAAGAAGGATCAGACACAATACCAGCCCAGATGATCCTTGCAATCCAAAGGGTGAACTTGTGAACAATGAAATAATCATTGGTCAAGAGGTCTGCACAAAGGTGCAAATTTAAACACAACTAAAATGGGCAAAGCAGGTTGCAATAAAGTTTGAATTTTATACAGTAAACCGTGATAGCATCTAACAATTAAAGAATAAAATTTATGGAACAGAAAGCCACAAGTGTAGATGTAAGGCTCTTGATAGTATCTAAGATATCATAAAGATTAACATTAACAGTGTTGGTGAAACTGTGAGGTGCATTTAAGTGAAAAGTGCAAGTGCCTTCTAAAGGGAACATTAAAAAAAATGTAGTAAATTTGAAAACAGTTATCAATGGAAAATAAGACAATCAAGTGATCAACTAATCATATAAACAGCTATGATATTTGATAACCATGATTAAAATGAAGTACATGGCTGAAATAAAATATACCCAAAAGGCAAAGACCACAAAGCACTGTAATGGTAAGTAGTGACTTCTATGCCAACATAAGCAATGCAATGCAATCCTAAAGTATATAATCATCATTTCATCCTCATTAAGCATAAGACCATTACCATTGTCTTCACAAGATTTGCAACCCTCATCATGTTTCTCATCTACTTCAGACCTTGTTATATACATCTAAGCATTATAATTTATTTCAAGTACTGCAGATTTATATATATTTAAACCCTATAATGCACTAAAAGGTCATTGTCCATAGGAAGCCCAGCAATCACAGAAAACCAACAAATAAAGACCAACATTGTACAGAAAACCCTAAATTTGTCCACAAAACTGAAAAATTGTACACAATACCCAAACATTGTCCACAGTTAGTCCAGTCATAGTATCAACTCAAAAAACATTAAAAATCACACCAAATTTGGAAATGTAAACTCACCTTTGTCTTTGGTAGGAGGCTTCTTAGTTCCTTGTGCTGTTCTATCTACGGGTGCAAGGGAAGGGGTCACGTTGGCTTCAGTTTGAGTATTTGAGAGGACTGGAGTTTGTTCTTGTGGATGTTTGTAAAAGGAAACCGTTCAAAGAGGGAGAGGAAAGACTGTCAGATAGCACGGTTCAGTTTCAGTTTCAGTTTGGAAGAGAGGGAAGGGCATCGTGTTGAGGAAGCTTGGTTTAAACATGCAAGAATGAAAATCACGGCGTTTTGGGGACCACTTTCCCCTCAAAAGCCCAACACGATGGCGTTTTGGGGACCACTTTCCCCCCAAAAGCCCAACACAGCGCCGTTTTGGGGACCACATTCATCCCAAAAGCCCAACACGACGCCGTTTTATATTAACAAGTTTCCCACCAAATTTCCCACGTTGGACCAGCCCATTCTTTCTTTCTTTTATGGTTTCAGTGGATAAATGGGTTTGGGCTTTTTTTACAACCTCAGATATTAATATTGTATTATGGGTTATTATATGATAATGGGTTTGAGCTTTTTAAGTAACCTCAAATATTAATGTATATATTATGGGTTATTATATGACAATGTGTTTGGGCTTTTTAAGTAACCTTATATATTAATGTATATATTATGGGTTATTATATGACAATGGGTTTGGGCTTTTTAAGTAACCTCAAATATTAATGTATATATTATCTAATCTAATACTATTAAAAAGATTCATGCCCTCATGTCCACTTAAATGTACAGTAAAAAATATCCTTATAAAAAAATGTATTTACATATTTCAAACTACACTAAACAGAAAAATGCATCTTATATATGGGTTAATTAAGGAAAGCAACATTTAAAGTAAATCCACATTGTTAGGCATAAATCTATTACTAGCAATAAAAAAACACCTACACTTTCTATTTTGCTTCCCACATTTCAAAGTTTTCCAATTTTTTAAAAATCAAATTTAAAAAGATTACAAGGAAAAAAAATTCACGAAGTTTTTTTGATAACTCCCCACGTTGAACTAAAATTAAAAACCCACATTCAACGTTTTGTTTATTTATTTTTTATTTTTCTGAGAATCACCCACATTCAGCGTTTAAAAAACCCAAATTTAAAAAGGTAACCATTAAAAAAAAAAAAAAAAAACCTTATCATTATCCAAATAGAAAGATAACCATCAAATTATTAACCGTTTCAACTTTGTTTTCCTTCCTTCATTTCTGTTTTCAAAATCCTTAAATTTAGTAATTATCCAAAAAAAAAAATCCTTTCCCTCATTTGAGTTCAAAATCATTAAAAAAATCACCATTCATATTAAACAAATAAATTTAAAAATAACTGCAAGTTTCCATAACAATAAATATATTTATAAAATAAAATAAAAAATCAAAAAGCTATAACTCCCACCCCCACAAAAACAATCTCCTACTCTTCCACAACTACACTGATAAAAAACCCACGTCTCTCATCCTAACCAATATCTATTAAACTTCTTCAAACTGAAAACAAAGGAAAAAAAAAAAAACACAATACTTCATCACTTTATCTTCTCCTTCTCCTTCTCCTTCTTCGAAGCAATTTAAATTTTTTTTTTTTTAAATCCAATTGTATTATGTTAGAGAAACCTGAGAGTGTTCACATCAGTTTATCAAGAATTTTTAAAGGAAGACAGTCACTCAAAAGGTATGTTCACATGTATAACAGTTTTAGATAATTAGAATTTTTTTTTTCTTTTTTTTAGAACATTTGCTTGAATGTAAAGTCATTTTATCTATACCGAATATATGGATATTAGCAAAATACTAGGAAAATCGGCTAGCAGCCTAGCATGCTATGGTTTTGAACGTAAAGATATGTATTGCTTTCTTATTACTATTGAAGTAAATGTTGTTTTCTTTTTCTTTTTTATACTTAGTAACTAACTAACTTTGTTTCCATTTATTCGTCTTATTCAAAAGATTACTTTCGATCATTGACAAGGATCATTCTACAACGCAATTTGAGAATAAACAATTTTGAAAAGAGGGGAAAACATAAAAACTGTAAGTGCCAAATCTATAAAACTTTTATAGATTATTTGAAAACCTCTGCAATTCTTTTAATCAATGTCTAGAAATTTAACAAATGTTTTGCACACCCACATTATTCTTTGTACTTTTTGTTCTATTATTTTCCAAAAAGAAAGAAACTTATTATTATTCTTTTTTTTTTTTACCGATTCTTCGTCAAAGGAGCATCACCTTTGCCAAAGCTTCAATTTGTGGACCTTCACACCATTACTTCTACCATTGGTGGCAAAGGATAGCTCGATGCTAAAGCTCTTCCTCAAGGTGACTATGAATGGGAAGCCATGATGGGTTGGGTTTGTGTGTAGGGTTTCTCTGTTATACTTTATCAATTATATTTTGAACAACAGTGTTTTTATTTTTTTATTTAGTTACTTAAAAATAAAATTTGGTTTAGTAGGTGACAACAACTTGATGTAAACAAAGTTGGAGTCCTAAAACAAGTGTAACACTAATATGATGTATAGAGAGAGTTTGGATGATAACATCACATGTGAATATTGAAAATTTATTAATGTGGATTATTTATTTATTTTTTTCTTTGTAATTATATTCTAGCACGTATTTTGTGTTAACTTCCCCAACCTAATAATTTTAGTGATAAACTTAAGAAATTTTTTATTTTTTGAAACGATACAGGGAGGATTTCAAGAAAACAACACAACAAAAAGTGAGTTGATAGGGTATGGCTTCCTAATGAAGCCTTCACGTGTGTAAATTATTGAGCAAGATGAATTAATTGGAGTAGAAGTCTTTGTAGTCTACTTTTTTTTCTTTTTTTTTTTTTTTAATTGTTGTTTGTTGATTTTAATTAAAAATATTAAATTAAATATATTTTGTACACGGTGTGATTGTTGTTTCCATCCAAATCTATGTAGGGTCATAATTCAAATAGAATTTTGTAATTATTTTATAAAATAGCTACATGTAAAATTTAAAAACAAATTTTAACAAAATATTAAAATTGACTGTGTTGACACCCCATTTTGCTACCTCTATTCTAACCCTCACACAAACTAGGGTTTTTACAAATTAAAATTCTAAAAACGGAAAGTGCACAACTTACCTAAATTAGGGTTTTAAACCAACAGTATTTTTGGCCGTTTGATTGACAACTAAAAGAAATCAAACAGATCTTTAAGTTGAGACAATTGAAATGACGTGTCATGTGTTCAAATCGGACCACGTATATGAAAGTTATAACCAGTTGAAGTTTTAATGAATAAAGTGCATAATACTAAAATGACATTGAGCACATAAGATTAATCCAAATTAATTATGATTGGTCCATTAATTGGATTAATTTTAATTAATAAGGTGTAAATATCTTATTGGCTCAAAGTATTAAATTATTATGGACTCTAGCACATTGGATAAACTAAACAAGTTAAATGGATAATTGTTGATTAATTAATTAATTAAAACATTTGAATTAAATCATTCAGTGTTTTAAGGAGTTAAGAAGATCACCAATTATCTGTGAATATCTGAAATCAACTTCGAATAATTTGAAATTCGAGTTTTTAACAAACAGATAATACTGACTCATTTGATATAAAAAGGAGAAGAGAGTCACAAAACAGAGGGAGCACAGAGAAGGTTGAAAAGTAATCAATGTATCGTTTCTTATATTGTCATTCTCACAGTTTACTTTAATTGATGGTATTAATATTATTTCCATTTGATTTTCTTTCATGAGCATGAGCATACAACCATGGTCAACAAAGCCACAACAATAGAAAATAAAACAGGGAGTAATCTAATCGATTTCTTTCTTTTCTATATTTTTTGCACTTTCAATACAAAGTGATCTCACATTTATGTTCTTTCTTTCAGGACTATGAGCATGAACAAAAAAGAGCAACCACAACTACAACAGGGATGGTAAACGCACAGTTGCTATACAATATGGTAATCTATAAACTTAGATTCACTATAATCCCTCTCTGCTCACCAAATCACTCACACACATACACTTGAATCTCACATCTTCACAATACAGTCACTACCCGAACACACAGACTTGCATTTACAGGATACAAATTGAACATACACACAGACCCATTTTCAGCAAACAACTGAAACCAACAGAGAACAACAACAATCCCCCCACCATCATCAACTCCAGAAACACAACATCCACCATCATTACCATATACACACGAGTTCACAATTACCCATACACAGCCAAAATCCAAGATCTCATTGGACTTGACTTCACACAAAGCATCAACCCACACCACACAAACCCACGGCATAACCCATACAAGGCATGCCTCACAATCACAACACATACATCTTGTCCATTTCAAACCCATAATCGCAAGGCTGTGAGACATCCACCCCCACGGCGAAACACCCACCACCAACGGCATAACCCACAGTTTAAACCTACAACCATCACCAAACCGTGAGCCTCGTGGCTCCTACTCCACAAACCCAAGACCTCCACGGTCTTGACTTAGCACAAAACCCACGACCCCTAAACGGTTTCACCTAGAAAAATCACCACCACGGATTTGAAATCCACAACACCCAAACTCACTTTTAGAAACCGAGAGGGGGAGAGAAGAAAAAGAAGCCGAGAGGGAGAGAGAAAGGAGAAAAGCCGAGGGAGAGAGAGAGCCCCGCTGCCGAGGCTGGTGGTGGCGCCTGCGGCGCTGGCTGTGAGTGGCAAACGGAGCTCGGGCTCGAGCTCCAGCCTTTGATCCGATCCAGGTGAGAAAGAGTGAGATTAGAGAGAGAGAAAAGAAAGAAAATGGAGAGAAGATGAGAGGCGGCTGGAGAGGCTGGAAAAAAGAGAGAAAGAAAGAGACGGGTCGGGTCAACCCAACCCGACCCGGTTTTTTATTAAAACCCTACCCACGGGTCATAATCCAAACCCAAAACCATTTAACAGCCCAATCCGAAAACCCAACCAAGCCCAAACCCAATTCCTTTAAACCAAACCTCATTTAACCCAACCAAGCCCAATCCGCAACTCATTTAACCCAAAGCCCAATCCCAAAATAAATAAAACCTCACATTCACACTCACACTCAATCCAAGCCCAAAACCAAAATCCAATCAGCCCATACTTCACATAAATTGCAAAAACACCTCAAAACTTTCAAAATTACATTTTGACCCAAAAATTCTCCAAAATCACATTTTGACCCCAAATTTTCCCAAAATCACACTTTAATCCCAAACTTCCCAAAATCACATTTTGACCTCAAAACTTTCCAAAATCACACTTTGACTCTAAAACTTCCCCAAAATTACATTTTGACCCCAAAACTTTCCAAAATTACATTTTGACCCCAAAACTTTCCAAAATTGCATTTCAACCCCGAAATTTCCCATAATTGAATTTCGACCCCTAAGCCATACAAGCATTCCTCACAAGCTATACAAGCAATTTTCCTCAAGCAATACAAGCAATTTTGAGGTATTCTTTACAAGTCATACAAGCATACAGGTATAAATTCTAGACTGAAATTTATTTATTTATATTTGATTGTTTTGTTTTATTCTTGAATACCATGCTTATATGACTATAACATGATATTTCACATGAAATAAATTAAACAAACAACTTGAACATTAAAATTGGATTTTGATGCGAACATGAGTTGATGTACTTTGACATGATATGAATATTGACCAAGCTTAATCTAGAAGACCGACGTATGTCGGGTAAAATGGGGTGCAAACACCTTCCCATTTTATAACCAAGCCTCCGAATCTTGAATTTAGGGTTCATATTACAAAGTGTCTTGTAAACAAACAGTTTTCCCTTTTACTAGACTGTAACTAGGAAACTCATTTACATGTAATTATTTCTTTTTACAAATTCATTGGTAATTGTACAAATTCAAAGATGAATAAAGAGGAATCATTGTTATTATGGAATTTCTTATTTTGTCCAAATAATTAAAATAAGTGGCGACTCCATTTACATGTACAATCAGCCTTCAAATCCAGAGGGTTGATCCATTGTCGGTTGGGTCACATTTTGAGGCCCATTTGACCCTCGGGTCGTGGTTCTCACAGACTGAAAATTTTTTTAAGAGAATATCTATATCTAGACTGTTAATTGGAGTAGAAGTCTTCTATAGTTATTTTTTCTTTTATTGTTGTTTATTGATAATAATAAAAAAAAAAAATTAAAAGTGATAAATAGAAAAAGCCTCTAAACACGTGCGGTAGCGCGTGTGAAGAGGGTAGTACTAGCATAAAATTGTATTTATAATCCTTGTATGAACTGTATTAAATCAACAAAGTTTTTTAAACAACCTATGCAATTGCATAAAAAACCCGAGATCATATTGGCTTTAATGGTTAAGATTAAAAGTTTCAATATTCACTTTTAATCTCATCCATTAAATAAATAAATATTTATTAAATCAACTATTTAATTTTTACACACTTATGATAGATCATGGATTTGCAATTGCACTAGCAATTGGTTACACGGCATATACTTGCTTTCAAAGAGTTGATTTTTTACACAGTACAACTAAAACAAACAGCTCAAACGTGTATATACTTGCTTTCAAAGAGCTGATATTTTACACAGTACAACTAAAACACCTCATTCTTAGCTGGTTAACAAAACACGGGCTGATGAGGCTGATGTGATCTTCTGATCACAAGGACATGACAATCCCATCAGCCGAACTGTCCTCTTCTTGGAGCTGCACGTCCCTACTGTTGCTGTGTTCTTCGGCTAGAAGTAGAGTCCTTAAGTGCTTCAGCTGCAAAACCCGATCTTGCTTCTTCTTCTTCTTCTTAGCTGTCTGCCTCTACGTTTTCTTCTTCTTCCATTCTCAATTTCGGGTTAGCTGTCTTTGGGTTGGCAGAGAGCATTAAATGCTTACAAGACTTCTCAATCTACTCCATCTTCTTTGCGTGTTACGTGTCTGAACAGTGGGATGTGATTTTGTTACTGGGCTGTGACCAAATTTGTACTGGGTTGTGACCGAAATTTAGTGGGGGTGCTGGTTGTTTTCAATTTTCCTCTCTATTTGTTCAACTTTGTGAATCCTTTAGGTCTCGGTATGCTCTCTCTCTCTCTCTCTCTCTGTTCTTGATTTAATTCCTCAATTAACCTTAATATTCAAAACCCTAATTACATCATATTCTATTCAAATTAAATCATATTGAAAATTTTAATATTCAAAACCCTAATTATGATTTATTCAACTTAAATAATATTCAAACCCTTAATATTCAAAACCCTAAACTTTTTGACATAAACTAATATATTATATGATTTTTTAATAACCTAATAATATAAATTTATATTTTAATACTTTTGCAGCAAAGATGTCTTTCTCATCAATAAATAGTGCAATTAGAGATGGGCTGAGATTTAGAAATTTAGACTGTGTTTGTGGCAAAAGAGCATCAGTTAGGATTTCAGAATCAAGTTTAAACAAAAACAAATTGTATTATTGTTGTGCTGCCAACCGATGCGGTTTCTTTTCTTGGTGTTTGCCCATCAACCAACGAGCTGGCTGTGAAAGAATGGAAGAGATATCATAAGCAACCAGTTCTAAATCCATGGTTGATGCATCACAATTGCTTGATGCATCACAACTGTTACTGGACTTGCATCAACTTCAGTCAGAGATGCGTGGCATGCGTGATATGGTACAACCAGTACATTGTGATGACATCCAATCGTAGAAGAAGTTGTTAACAATAGGACTTGCTGTAATGGTGGGCCTTATTGTTGTATTATAGTATCAAATTCAATAAATGTGTAGTGTAGTCATTACCACTTTTTGTAATTAGACAATATTTGATTGAATGAATGAGGATGCTTATTTGAATGAATGTGAATGAATGAATGTAGTGAAATGTATTCAATAAATATGTTGTGTACCAGAAAAATGTTTATTTTAACATTTAAGTCTGCCCAGAAATTGTGAACAATTTGCATCAATGTGTGGACATTAATGTGTATATTTTCCTGCAATGGCCATGCAAATTCATGCAATTTGATACATGTTAGAACACTAACAGTCACGTGAACAGTTATCCATATGAACATTTTAAACGTGAACAGTAAAATTCATCCCTAGAAAGTGTGGACAATTTAATAAAAGTGTAGACAAGTTTGTCCACACTTTCTGTCAGATACGTAAACAATGTTTTACGTGAACAGTGAACTCTTTCTGATAAAAGTGTGGACAATTTTATGAAAGTGTGGACAATTTTGTCCACACTTTCTGTCCGATGCGTAAACAGTGTTTTATATGAACAGTAAACTCTTCCCTAGAAAGTGTGAACAATTTGAACAAAGTGTGGACAAAATTGTCCACACTTAAAGAGCAATGGTAAACAGATACGTGAACAGTATACATGAGCAGTACCGTGAACAGTATACGTGAACAGTGTTCCTATTGGCATGAAAGTGTGGACAATTTTGTTAAGGTGTGGACAAAATTGTCCACACTTTCTACAAACTTGGTGCATGGTACCATATTACCCATAAACCTGCCTTTACCCAGAAACCTGTTTTAACTTAGCCAATTTTTGCAAACTTGGTTCAAAGTATACTACTAACATAACTTTCATAAAATTACTATATTCATGAACTTCACCATGACCTAAATACATAAAAAACTTAGAATAACCCACTAGCAATAACTCAAATACGTATGCACTTCCATTATCATTGATTGGAACGACAAAATACATTAATTATCCACTCTAGCTAAAAACAATACAATCAATGGGTGTATATTAATGAAATTAAAGGAGCCTACACTTTCTCTTTCCTTTTGTAAAAACAACAACGCTGAGGATATAGGAGATTGAGACGGATCCTTCCATGATACAAAAAAACTAATTACCAATGCATCCTTCCGTAATACAAAAAAGGAGGATCATTTAACAAAAAAAAAAAAAAAAAACTATTTACATATATCTAATCAAGTAAGGTTTAAGGCTTGGTCTTCGTTTTCATGAGCTTGAGTCTGTGACATTGACTGTAAAAGAAAACATGGTACAATAAGTATGCAATAAATAGGATTTAATAACCAATTTTTCCACATTACAAATATCTTTACCTCAGACACAAAACTCTGGGAAGGCATTGGATTTGTTAAGTGTATAACTCCATCATTTGAATGTGGCATGGACACTGGATATTCCTACAAAAAAAAAAAAAAAAAATTCAACCATAAGCCCCAAAATAACATCTTTGCTACATATGAATAATAACAGTGCAAATCACCTATACTTACCATGTTTGATATAGAGCAATCTCCATAAGCACTACCTCCAACCTAGGCCATCCAATCACAATTAAACCAAAATTAATAAACAATAATAGACTAGGATATTAAAAGAAGTGTGGTCTTTTAATTATTTACCCCAATAGTTGATGTTGAATGAGCAAGATTCCTAGCAGCGGCAGTGTTCCTTTTCTTCTTTGGTTTTGAAACCGCTTCCTCCATTGATGACTTTAGCCGTTTCATCCTAGGTCGACCCTTACGCTTCACAACCGTAGGACTCCTTACAACTTCAGTCCTAACAACATTAGGAGTAGCTCCAACACTATTCTTTCTCTGAGATGAGGGCTGTTTATCACATGAACGAGAAAAGTTGTCTTTCAAATCAATTAACAATTTTGCTAGAACATTGAAATTCTCTACAGACTCAGCCCCTATCTCAAGCACACCGACTGCTAGTCTATGTAACTTCTTGTACCTTTCCAAGACAGGGTTATGTTGTACATCATCTGTACAAGTGGAGACGTAAATGTGTTTTCTTTTGATATCCTTTCTCCACCTGTCTAGTATATATCTGTCAGGGAGTACAGTCACACGTTCCTGGGAAAGCACGAATAAGGCAAGCCTACATAATATCCCCCTAAACTCAAACATGCGACAAACACAGCCAACCAAGCATTTGGAGCTACTGAATCTCACTTCAAAAAGCTTCCCTAGGCATGCTTCGTCTTCAATCTTGTATTTGACTTGATCACCACCTCTAACAAGCTCATTTACGATACAACCCTGTCTCCCAGCAAATTCTAGTTGCACCCGCTTAAAAATATCATGGGTGTAAGCTTCTTGGAACTGTTTCTCCATAGGAGATGATGATGAACACTCTAGCTTGTCTTTGAAAGACTCAAAATCTGATAAAATCTCTTTTTCAACCTTATTCCGCATTGCCATCTCGAATTGCTCCACAAATACTTTCAAGGTTGTAGAGCTATGTAAGTAACCATCAAAGAACGCATTTATTGATTCCGAACGTTGGGTTGATGACATTCCCGCAAAGAAATTGGAATTGAGAAATGTAGGAACCCATCGCTCCCGTTCCTCATATAACTTAGCCAACCACTCATTCTCCTCAAGATGATGCGAAGTGATGGTATGATTCCATTTTTCTTCAAACTCTTCCACTGTCATTGAATCATGCACGGCTTTAAGCAAAAAATGTTTTATATCTTGATAAGCTTCCAATCCAGCAAGCTTCACCTGCAATTTCATCGTAATATGCCAAATACACTAACGATGAACAGTTTCCGGAAAAACTATTTCAATGGCCCGCCGCATTGCTTGTCATTGGTCCGTGATAATGGCTTTTGGAGCAATGTCACACATACTTTGCAACCATTGCCTAAATACCCACACAAATGAATCCGTGTTTTCACTTGACAATAACCCATAACCAAGTATAATAGATTCACCATGATGATTAATTCCAATAAAAGGGGCGAATGACATATCATACTTGTTTGTTAGATATGTGATGTCGAATGTGATCACATCATTGAAGGATTCGTATGCTGCCCTACTCCTCGCATCAACCCAAAATACATTTCGTACACGTAACTCATCATCCAAATCCAATGCATGGTAGAAGTTAGAATTTTTAGCTTGCATTCTAACGAAGTAATCGTGCAAGGCTTGTCCGTCACCCTCCTTACACTTTAAACGACGTTCCTTTTCGAGAAAGTTGCGAACATCTCTTTGATTATAGGTCACATTTTCATAACCCCCTGCTTCAACGACGGAAGCCTTAATACTACTATTTATCCTAACACCGGCATTATCATTAATCAAGAGTCTCCTCCTTGTATCCGTGCTTATATGCCGAAAAGCAGCAAAATGCCTGGATTTACTAGGACTCAAATCATGATTATGATCCTCAATAAAACTCAATATCCTCCATTTTTTATCGGTAATATCCATTGAAGCTTTGATCCAGCTTCACACGCATTTTTTATTGTTGACCTCTTCTTGGAAGGATCATCAACCGAACTACTGTATCTTCCCTCTCGGTTACACTTCAAGTTTACATAAAAAGTCTCATTAAAGCCCTTCTTTTTTCTTGAATTCCTTGTCATTGTTGCAAATCCTTTCGAATAAGCATAATGCTTATAAAATTCAATGACTTGTTGAAGTGAATCAAACTCCATTCAAACCCTTGGTTCAATCATTGAATTCCTCACACTATCAGGTGTATCCTCCTGCATGTTTCCCTCAACAGGCTGTGGTAAATCCTCCACAAAACTATTACTAGCACCAAAGGATCTAACACCATCCATCTCTTGTGTACTCATGACTACAACAACCTATAAGCCAAATACCAAAGTTAATTATAATATGTAATGTAAACTCTACCAAATAATTTATCATGTATCAATAATGATATACAACCTAAACCTAAAGTATTACATTGTGACTAGTATCAGTAACAGAAAACATTCAAACACATCAACACACACTCACTAAAATTATCATTAAAAAATAACATGAAAAAACCCATTAAACATCTATAGCCATAATACAATAATGATGAATATTTTGCTACACCTAAAACAAGCATAATTTTTTTTTTTCATTTTTTATTACACAAAACAATATGTATAGATTATCACTAAAAATAAACTTAAATAATATACACAACTAACAAAAAAGAAAAAGAGAAAAAAAAAATGCATACCACGTGAAGAGTGCAGTCAATGCACTAGTGCAATGCACCTCCAAAACTCCAAAACTCATGTTAAATGCTACTCCAAATCTCAAATGTTGGTCTCTGCCTCTGCTCCAAATGGTGACTTTGTTTCAAGCTCAAGCTCAACCAACAATGGCAGCAACACTGTTTTACAGAAAAAAATTTCTATGTTTAGGATTACTGTTTCATAATTATTGGCAAGAAATAATAAGTAGCAAAACTTCAAAAATCCAACCTTACAACTGACGTGATCTTCTCGGCTAAGTTCTGTTTTTTTTTGCCTTTGTGCTTGCTGTTCAGGTTGTACATAGCGTGATGGAGAAGAAGGCAGCCACAGAGGAGGAGGGAAAAAAATAAACGGTAATCCCCTCCTTCTCATGTGTTTTTTTTTTTTTTTTTTTTGCAATGTTTGGTAACAAGAATAAGACTATTCTTCATTAAAGTTGCTGATTTTGCACTTGTAGGACCCGCGGGATTGCTTGCTGCCGTGGCCCAATTACTTACTGCCACATCCATGTTGTGAAAACACTATTTCACACCATGGTGTGAAAGTAGCAGGGTCCAAAAATTATTAAGAGCACGTCCCAACCCAAAAGAAAAATTCGGGAGCCATATAATATAATACGTCCCGTTTCAAAGACGAACCTTTCAAAATTAGAGATATGAGTTTGGATTTTGGAAACCTCATGGGAAAATCAAAATAGAAAAGGACAGCTTCGAAAATGACCCGTTTGGAAGTTCAAAGTATGAAACTGGAATAATTGGCTGGTGTGATTTTAGTCATGTAACTGAAGGGCCAAGGCTTATTTTATATAACATTAATATGCTTTTGTTGTTATTTAGTGATACAATCGCTAAATCCGGATAATCACTTTATCTTATAACACTATAAAACATTTTGTATTTTTGAAAGGCAATGCCTTGGGATAAATTCAAAGAAAAGGGGGGAGGACTGACTGTTTCCATTTAATTGGGAAAAAGATACATATATTTTTCAGTTGATATACTGTTTTTTTTTTTTTTTTAGATTCAGTTAATGTAATTAATATAAACGGGACATTATTAAAGACAATTTGTCACTTAACCGAAAAAGTAAAACATGCAAAGAAATTTTAAACTGAGATTTAATAGATCTTTACCTTAATAGAGCACATAAGAAGTTAGCTTGATCTTATTACTTTATTTGTAATAACAGGATATATTTATATTTTAAACCTTAAGTTGCATTTATTTTATCTTATCTCAACTCTAATTTATCTTGTATTAATTCAATAGGGATAGACTTTATTTCAAGATTGTTACATTAATAAAAAAGATTATCCAAGTTTTCACAAATAATACTACCTCATTTAGAAAGTGTAATTTTGAATACATTTTTTTTTTATACAAATTAAAGAAGATGAAAAAAAAAGGGCAACGATGGAGTATTAGTACAAACAGACAAAATTGGGTCCTTTCTTTTGACATGTTGACACTAATCATATACGTTCCAAATGATTCATTTTGGACAAGCCGTTTAATACGCCAGTTTCATTCGTTTGCTAAATTCCCAAAGCTTATTATAAACTTCACAGAAAGCCTC
>BKZX01026998.1:8852-74893 GCA_014362285.1 Fagus crenata
AACTTAAAATAATTAGAATATAATTTTTCTTTTTAACTTTGGTCAGTTAGGTGTTGGTTAAAAAAATTAATAAAAAATAAACAAAAAAATAAAAAAATAAAATTTCCCACTTAAACTTAAAATAATTAGAATATAATTTTTCTTTTTAACTTTGGTTAGTTAGGCATTGGTTAAAAAAATTAATAAAACATAAACAAAAAAATAAATAAAATTTCCCACTTAAACTTAAAATAATTGGAATATAATTTTTCTTTTTAACTTTGGTTAGTTAGGCATTGGTTAAAAAAATTAATAAAAAAAAAAATTAAAAAGAGGCTGAGTGTTAATTATTTTGCAAATTTTGGTTAGTTAGGCACTCGTTAAAAAAATTAATAAAAAATAAATAAAATTTCCCACTTAAACTTCAAATAATTGGAATATAATTTTTCATAAGTACTTTAGTTAGTTATGCATTGGTTAAAAAAATTAATAAAAAAAATAAACAAAAAAAGAAAAAAAATGAAAAAGGGGGCTGAGTGTTAATTATTTTGTAAATTTGGGAGCGGAGTGTCATTTCCCCAAATTAGGGTGTAGCAAGTCTAATTTTCCTAAAAGAAAGGGTGTCAGTGTAATTTATCCTTAATAATTTTATCATCCTTATTGCTAGGGGTGTAAGCTTCACCGACACAACAGAGAAAACCGCAAGAACCGCACCACACCAAACCGCAACCAATCTTAATAGGTGCAGGTGCAGGTGCGTGTAATAGGAAAACTGCACTATAAGGTATAGGTGCAGGTGCGTGTAATAGGAAAACCGCACTCCAGAAAAAACCGCACCGCACCTCTCCGATTACACCTTTAGTATGTTATACTTGTATGCTAATGCTATATGCAGGTGATGTTACGTTATATTTGTATGCTAATGGTATGTGAAGGTTGAGATTGAGTTATATTTGTATAAGGATGGTATATATGTGCAGGTTGAGATTTAAAATCATGATTCATTCTATGAGATATGTATGTTATAATTTTTTTTTTCTTAAATATTCAGGTTGAGATTGAAAACTATGATTTATATTTGTATGCTATAGTTAGCCAAATTTTTGAGTTGTTGTAAAGGTGGATTTTTTAGATTCAAATTGACATTTGGACTGGCCCAATTCGACCCAAATGAGTCCATCCCAAACCGCAAGACCATACCTACACCGCACCACACCAAACCACATTGCACTGCGTCAAAACCGATCTTAATAGGTGCAGGTGTAAGTGCATGTAATAGAAAAACCACACTATAAGGTGTAGGTGCATAAATCCAGAGAAAACCGTACCATACCTCACCGATTACACCCCTACTTATTGCACTCTGAAACATACATTTTACACATTTTAAGAACGATTACATATACTTAGAACTTGTTACTATATTGAGAGCTATTACGAATTATAACAAAAATTTATCACCAATTTTACTCTTCCAAACACACGCATTAGAAAGTGCGATCGATCCCTCATTCTTGAACAAAATGATGGGAAGGAATCCTCTTAATATTAATAGATTATCATTGTTATTCTTATTATTATTGTCATTATTATCTTCTAGACTTTTGAAAAGATTCCTTCATTTCCTTCATGTCCACTTTTATGTCCTCTAAAAAATACCCCTATGAACAAAAAATCTATTCACAATATTTTAAAAATAAACTAAGGTTGTATTTGAAAATTCCATAAACACACACATGTTGACATATAGATCAATTCTTAAAAAAATAAAAATACATGTACCCACTTTGCACTTTCCCAATTCAAATACCAATATTTAGATTCAAAATAAGTTAACTGATCTTTTTAAAAAGAAATTAAGTTGGTTTATTTTAAATTTCAAATTAGACTCTACTATTATCTAAAAAATAACACTCCTACATTAGAACATTTACTTTTTTATTTCTTTTCATTTGTTCATGATTTTTTTTTTTTTTTGCTAACCTTCTTTTTTGTTTCATTGTAGTTTTAATTTGACTCCTAATCTCTTTGTTTTCATGAATATCTTATTATTATTTTTTTTTTTTGTCAGGAAAATAAAATAGAAAGTATCATTGCATAATAAGCTCTTTGTTTAGAGAAGCGTGGTAAATATTTGTAAAGTTTTTGCATTTGAATACGTGAAGAAACATCTCTAACCATTTGTAATATATATTTTTTTTATTTAGAAATGGATGCCACTATTTTATTTATGTACCAAAACTACTACATTATAAATTTAAAGAAGAAGAAAGTTTGTATGAATATCATATATTTGTGCCTTGCTTATTGGTCTATCAAATCAAATGAATTGTTCTACAAAATACAAAAACCCCCCTTTTAGGCATAAAACCCTAATCGTAATAAGCAATATCTCTAATAATCTGTTAGCCGATTACTATTTTAATCAATTGTTGATTTAAATCTTCAACTTCTGGCCTCAATTTCATGATTTGTTGATTAATTGAAATAAAATATAAGTTTAACATAGAAATCCCTAAATCATGCCCTAAAGACAAAGCCCTTATTTAATCTATTCTCTATTTCCAACGTAAGTAGTAGTATTTTAGAAAAATTGACACGACACATTTATCCCATTTAATTAAATACATGTTTTATCACATCTACATTTGAATTTTAAAAATAAAAATTAGTAATTAATTAATAATAGAGACTCACATATATGTTATCAGTAAATTTATCATAACTTCCCACAACTTTCAAACTATTGATAACTGTGATTCCTCTACAAATTCCACTATATCAATTTGTTTTTTTTTTGTAAAATCTATCTATGCCTATATGTCATTTAATCAATTTATGTTTTTTAATATTTTCTTTATATATAATTTTAATGCAAACTTGGACCAATAGAGGTAAATCTCTCTCTCTCATACATAAAGGTTCTTTCTACATTTACTTTGTTTTTTATTTTCATTTCTTCTTATTTTTTTTGCTAACCTTCTTTTTGAATTTTTCGATTACATTGTAGTTTTTATTTGACTCCTAATCTCTTTGTTTTCATGGTTCTTTTTTGCCAAGAATATGAAAAATGTGATCGTTTTAGACTTTGGACAAAATGTAATCGATCACTATATCTTCTAGAAAAATGTGGACCCATTTCATACAGTGAAGGTCATTTACAAGTTTTAACACCCTACGCGATCAATCACAGATCCATTAACAAAAGATTTGATCAATTGCTTCAACTTCTATGTAGATATTCTATCAGATGTTATAGTGATCGATCGCAACTGTGGTTATGAAACAACGCGAATGATCACTATACCCTCTGAAAAAATGTGGATACATTCACACAGTGAAGGCCATTTACAAATTTTAACACCCAATGTGATCGATCGCAGATCCATTAACAAAGTTTTCGATCGATCATTGAAGCCTCTATGTAAATGTGTAATTCAATAAGAGGCTATAGTGATTGATCGCAACTTTTGTTATGAAAAAATACGATCAATCACTAAACCCGTGGAAAAATGTGGACCCATGTCACTTAGCAAAGGCCATTTACAAGTTTTAACATGCAAAGTGATCGATCACAAATCCATTAACAAAATCTTCGATCGATCACTGCAGCCTCTGAGTAGATGTGTAATTCATTCAGAGGCTAAAGTGATCGATCACACATTTAGTAATGAAAACATGCGATCGATCGCGATACCCTCTGAAAAAATGTGGACACATTCACACAGTGAAGGCCATTTACAAGTTTTAACACCCAATGTGATCGATCGCAGATCTATTAACAAAGTTTTCAATCAATCACTGAAGCCTCTATGTAGATGTGTAATTCAATCAGAGGCTATAGTGATCCATCGCAACTTTTGTTATGAAAAAATGAGATCAATCACTAAACCCGTAGAAAAATGTTGACCCATGTCACTTAGCAAAGGCCATTTACATGTTTAATACCCAAAGTGATCGATCACAAATCCATTAACAAAATCTTCGATCAATCACTGCAGCCTCTGTGTAGATGTGTAATTCATTCAGAGGCTAAAGTGATCGATCACACATTTAGTAATGAAAAAATGAGATCAATTGCTGTAGCCTCTGGAAAAATGTGGATCCATTCATTCACATAGTGAAGGCCATTTACATGTTTTAACACCCAAAGTAATCGATCGCACATTTGGTTATGAAAAAAAACGCGATCGATCGCAGGTTCTTGACAAATGTGTACTTTATTTTTTTTTTAAGAAGTTATTCTTTATTTTTATTTTATGAACAAAGGTAATGTCAAACTATGAACTAATTAAAATACCAATTAACCTATATGTGAAACAGAACATACATATGAACAAAAGCAATCAATCACACCTGTGGTTATGAAAGAACGCGATCGATCACCATACCCTCTGAAAAAATGTGGACTCATTCACAAGTTTTAACATCCAATGGGATCAATCGCGGATCCATTAACAAAGTTTTCTAATTTTGTTTTGTTCGTTCAATTAAAAACAAGTAAAAACAATATTGATAGTATTAAATGTCAACTAGTTACTAAAATTTTTGAACCTAACTTGCCATTTTGCGCAAAATTATTAATTAGCAGGGGCGGAGCCAGGAATTTTTTTTTGGGTGGGCTGAAAGTGTTAAGTGAATTTTTTCAATTGAAGAAAATTTTATTTAATAATAAAAAAAAATGTACAACAACAATCAATAGAAAATAACTTTTATATTTATATTTTATAATAATTGGTTGGGCTGATTTTGTGTTAGATTGCTAGATTAGAGGATATAAAAGGTGGGCTAATGTATTATTTTTGACTGGGCTAAATTAAAAAAGGAAAAAAAAATATAGTTGTAATTTTTTTTTTTTAGAAAAACTAGGGTGGGCTGTAGCCCACCCTAGCTAAGCTTTGGCTCCGCCCCTGTTAATTAGGAAATACACATTCACGATAATTTACAAAAATCAAAATCCTACAAATGCACAAATAGTACAATTTTCATCCATGAAAAGAAAAAGAAATTATAGCCCAAATTTCATCCACACGAAACTATTCTCATACACTAAAAGACACTAATCAATACTAATTCAAACTAAAAATAAATTAAGACTATTGGTAAACACCAAAAACACTAACAAGTAAATTTACAACAAATTTCCAAATATTGAGGAAACCACATTCCGCTCCTGCCAAAGACACCACGTAAAACAATGTGGCACAACTACAACAAGAACTTCTAAATGGTCATTCTAGCATTTAATAAGTGACTGCAACAATAAATCAGCACTAGTCAAATCTTCTAAGATGAAAAGCTTGGATATTGTGTGGATTAGCAAGAACACATAATTGTCAACCAAATATGGAATTAAAATACAAAATGCATCAAACTGATTTCACTAAGATATTCCCAACAAAAAAAAAAAGAAGCTATTATATATGATGCTGCACACATAAAAGAGATCCATTTAAAATAAAAACTAAAAATTCCAAGTGCCATTTTTTAGATCATAATGCATATCAATTCAATGACCAAAATGAAAATAAATACATACATAACATGGTTGTCAAGGTCCAAAGCATATTTAACAGACACATTTACAGTATATAACAAACTATACAATATCATAAATTTAAATTCCACAATTTCATTGGGGATTTTTCTTCTCCCCCAATCAAATTCTTAATAAATCAGATTTACAACCCCCACCCCACCACCCCCAAAAAAAAGGATCCATAAAGTTCAACTATCATGAAAATCAAAAATAAATTCACCAAAAGTGAGGACAAAAAAAACAAAGAAGAAGAAAATTATTTATCCACACATCAGGCATCATCTTCTTCATCAAACACTAAAAGGCACTTATCAATACTAATTCAAACTAAAACATATTGTGCACTACTAAAACTGTTGGTAAACACCAAAAACACTAGCAAGTAAATTTCCAACAGAGGTGCAGGGGAAAAATCATGGAGAGACCACAGAAGTAGGACAATACATGGCATAATACACAAGCCATTGAGGAAAAGCAATTTTAGAAAATCTCAAATACATATAAATGGTATCCATTATTAAACAAATGTTGGCCAATGATGAGATAACACCAACAGTATAGCTTCATTTTTAAAAAAAAAATTGTTTAAGTAATAAAACTTTATTGAATAAGAGGAAAATCCCGCATAAAATCATACTCAAACCTTTTCAGCTGAAGTTGAAGGACAGGCAGAAAATCAATGAACAGAACACCTTTCCTAGCATCCTGAAAGGTCAAAAAGTTGGAAGATTTCTTTAGAGGCAATCCTCAACGATTTGTCATTCAAGCAAACACATCCATGGTTTAGGTAATCAAATTCAATAAGAACAGATGCCAGCTACATTTAGAGAAATCCAAAAGGATATGAAGAAGATAGAGGTAAATGCAAGAAGCAGATGTGTTAAAACACATAAATTCTCAAGGAAACAAGATAATATATATATATATATATATATATTAACAAACTAAGACCACATGTATCAGAGGAATTACCTGTAAACCATGCCGTTCGGCATGATACTTATTGTCACCCTCAAGACGTT
The DNA here is from genome assembly GCA_014362285.1 of Fagus crenata. NCBI lineage: Eukaryota > Viridiplantae > Streptophyta > Magnoliopsida > Fagales > Fagaceae > Fagus > Fagus crenata. The sequence continues at coordinate 15,393 of BKZX01026998.1, forward strand.
CCACTTCCACATACTTGTCAAAAGAAGCATAAACATCCCGACAGCCTTTGACATCAAGCTGAAGATCTACAATTAATATATGAAAAAGTTCCATAAGGCCCATAAATCCATCTATGATAATATAGTAATTCACAATAACCAAACATGTACCATAAAATGATTCTTTTCTTGTTAACTTGTAGTCCACATTGATGCATTCAATATAAATCATATGGTGCCCTTCAAATAACTGCTGTATTGTACCCTCCGCAACAGTTCCCTGGGTTAACAAAACAAATTTCAATTCAAATAACCACCAAAGCAAACGCATAAGAAAAGGTGCAAAAGCTCAATACCATGGAACCTCTATATACCTTCATTTTATCTTCCAGCTTTTCGCAAAGAACCCTATTAAGTTCTTGCACATCATGCTGAATGAATGAATCATATGTGTCCCATCCAAAAGACTTTGTCAGCTCTTTTGTTGCTACACTAGTGTCGCTGTATTGGAGCTTGTAAAATAAACTCTGTAGAGCCAGAGGGATGCTCCCCGTTGGCATATCATTCTCGGTTGTTGGCATATGATACACATTCTGAAATAAAAAGTGTTAAATAGGAAGCATCATTGTGAAATAACAGCAATAAGACAAGTTACAAAAACCAAGTATGCTAACCTTTCTGAAGTAAGGTATATGATAAAGTGTCTGAAGAAGAGAATCCATATAGCATGTAGCTCCTTAATCTGATGAAATAAAATCTAGAAAACTGAGCAATTAGATTGCCAAGATTAATCAAAGTAAAAATGCATAAACGAACAATACGTAGCAAACAAATAAATCAATTAAATTGAGGAAGAACATGCAACCCAACCCACTTAAACACTAGGAAGTAGTTGCGGGATTATAAGATCTAAAACCTTGAAAGAAAATACTAACCATAGTTTAATTAAACATAAATTCCAAGGGTATCTTAAAAGGCAATAACTTAAATGTCACTAAAGTTGGTGTAATTCCACCATTCCGATTTCCAAAAACAGTTCCAAAGCATTACTACAATAAGACAACCATTTAGCACAAAAATTTCCCATAACAAAATCTTTTTGATGCATTTTATCAAACACATTTACCAACAAATGTAAGCAAATGTATTTACCATGAGAAATAAGTCCCTAAACATTATTGAATAGAAGCAGATGCAGCACCAACCAACAGATGGGTTAGATGCACATGAAGCTCCGTGTGCACACATGCGAAAGTAAGTTTATTGCTAACGATATTGTTAATAAAGCCCAGTTGTTCTAGTGGGCAACCTTTAGGTAAAAGTACTATGCCTACTGTAATTACCAATGGAAATATGTGTGGCGTCCTGTTCTTGGGACATGAAGGAAAAACAGCAAATCCCGCAGTGTGTGTCGATCTTCTTTGACTTCTCGATCAAGTGAGAAAAATGCCCACCTTTTTACAACTCTTTCGCAATACCCAAAATCACTCTTGACAAACGAAGCATTCACTAGTATTGAAGCTGCGTAAATGTTACGAAATCAGTCACTAACGAGCAATCAAATTGAGAGTTCATTTGTGCATGAACTTCACCTTCAAACTACAGTAATATACACACCCAAATCACCAATATCAGTAAGAAAAGAAATAAAAGCTACAATTGTAAACCAATTGACATAACAAAGAAAGAGTCAAAGAAATAATACCTCAATAGAATCCAAAATGTCAATGTTTTACGCTATTAGACTAATCATACAAACAAAATTTCCAATGTCAGAAACACCCTCTAAATTATCATGTTAACCAAAAATACAGAAATTGAGATGAAACAACAATAATAAACAAAAACACTAAACACAAAGTTACTTTATAAAGAAAATTTTCGGCAACAAGGGCCCAAAAGGGAAAAAAATGTACATATATAAGTGACAAATCAAAAGTTCATCATTCAAGGAACAATGGCATTATACCTGACTGGCTTTTCAATTCTTCAACAGCTTGTAACTTCTCCTTTGTCTTCTGTAACTCAGTCCGTAATGCCTCTATAGTTTTTTTTGCTTCATTATCAACAGCAAGGGTATTCACCATCCGCAGAACTTTTGTATTTGCAGCAGAATAATCACCATCGCCCAACTGTGGATGGAAAAGCAATTAAAAAAATATTGATGACTACTGGCCAAGAACGTAAAACAAATTGAGCATCTATATGAAATAATTCATTTGTCCATACAAATCTCTATGAAAAAAATAAGGAGAATATAAAACAGAACAAGGATTTTCTATGACACAAAAACTAACTGAACATCTCAATTTACATCTTCTGGAGTCCTCAATTTATTAATATAAAGAATTAGGGATCGTAAAGTAATATAAGCATCAGGTTGTAGCATATTAGAACCTCTGATGTTCTTTACAAAAGATAAAGATTGGTAGTGGATAGTATTTTAGAAACCAAATGAAAAACCACGGAATCCAGAGTCATCTTATGAAAGATAAGCAGGAAAGGATCTTTTCCAGCTCCTGAAGGTATATGCAAACTACTCCGTTAAGCAGCAACTACCAGCAGACTAGCCATGGAGCCCCTACTTGATATTGCCATCATTAGGGAGTCAACTAATAAACTGAACAGCTTTAGAAGGCAAGAAGCTGAGGCAAAACCTTCAGCCATCTACAAGGCCAGTCATTACCAATCTCTGTTGAATTGCATATTTTTTAACACATTTTTTAGTACTAAACTCCCTTGCATTGCAAAAATAAACAAATATTACTCCACAACTCAGTTATTATTTATCAACCATGCGTTGCATGAACAAAGAATTGGTAAAAAAGCTTATATCATAGAAGGTTTTTTAAGGAAACATTCAAGCCTTAAATCTAGTTCTTCACTGCAGATGTATCAAGAAGAGAGAAACTGTATAACTGCAATTTCAGTAATCCCCAGAATATCCTTGGCACCAACCTTTGACTCCAACAGGGAAATGACTGTATATATAACTAATTTAATGAGGCAAATCATCACAAGGATCAATTTTTTAGACAGGTTTCCCTGCACAGAATATTCATTATAAAATAAGAGGCTAAAAATAAACAGCAAGCATGAGCAACCAAACTTACATAGTTTCTTAACTCTTCTTGAAGATGTTTAACCAAAATATTACCATCTGTAGAAGAAACTTCTTGAAATTTGAAACTTGATAATTTATTCTCACACTTCACTCTTCTGGTGCAAGCACTGGAAAAATAAATGAGATAGGTGGTATTTAGATTTAATTAATCAAGTCATAGTATTACTAGTCAATAAGTCTAGAGAGTTGTGATGCAAAATTAATCAACTCCAATACAAGCACAAAGCAGAACAGTTATCTTTGGCTTCTTTTTGAGGTGACTTCAACAAGATGGCATCAAAAGGCAATCCACAAAACAAAGGTATTACAGAAGGAAAAACTAAGAGTTTTGACATCATAAGGGGATATGACATAATGAGCACAAGAAATAAATAGTTGGACACAATTTGAATGTAAGCTCCAAGAGTAAACAAATAAATAAGAGCTAAAAACCTCGGTAAGTTGCTTATTAAGATCGTCCATCTGCTCTTTCAGCAGGTCTGATTCTTTCTCAGCATTGTTAGCTCTGCATTCCATTCAAGCTTGTTCATACTACCTTACCAGTTATCACCTGTTAAGTAATGGACTTTTCTCTGCTTTTGTAAAGCATTTTTGAGAAGCAATTCAAATAAAAGCTGTAATAATTTCTCATATTAGAGAGAATTTACTTATTTTCGTTGTAACAGGCCCTTCATGGATCAAAGAAAACTTTTATTTATTGAACTAGTATTTACTGAAGATCTCTTTCTCATTGTCCTTTTCTCCCCTCTTTATTAATTATGGTTGATCTTAATCATGAGTAGCATCTCCAAATTAAATAATGAAGAATTTTGATTTAGTGATCTTTGGTTGTTGAATTTTTTGATGAAGTGATTTGTTGCTTCTTTTAGTTTTGTTTGATGCTATTTGGTATGCAAAATGATAAGGTCTTCTCTGAATTTGGATCTTAGGTAAAGCTTCACAATGAAATGAATCTTCGCTTGAAAGCCGAGTCTTCAGTAGCTTCAGCTGAAGAGAAAGCAAGTGTTTTAGAGAGGAAACTAAGCCATGTTTCTGAAAGCATTGAGAAGGAGAAAAAACGTCTCCATAATGAGATTGAACATCTGAAAAGAGAATCAAAGCTTTCTGTTTCTAGATTAAGTGCAGATGTGAGTAGAAATAATGTTTGATCTAATTTTCATGGATCGTGTATGAACATCTATTGTTGTTTAACTTGCCTAATTCTCTTGTTTGAAGCTGGAAAGCACCTTTTTGTCTTTCTTTCTTTTTCTTCTTTCTTTTTTTTTTTTTTTTCTTTTACCCATCACAAAGTAGAACACCACACTTATCTCCATAAACTAAAAAGATCCCCTAAAATTCAAACCAAAGGCTCTAAAGCCTAACTTGGCCATCCTAAGACAGAGATCCATTCTTGTTGGGAGACAAACAAGCATACAAGAAATCTCAAGCACCATAATGCTACCAAAGTATCTTAATACTCCATTGCAAGCAATGTGTATTAACTAGGATGACTCAAGACACATCACCCATGGAATCAAGCAATATTAAGTACAGAGGAAGCAAAACATTTATATTTATTTCGGATACTAAACAATAGAACCGAGCCACAATAAAAATCAACCAAGTAGTACACACATCAAAGAATACCCATATGAAATTTCAACTCAATTCAATAAATAAAAGCTTGGGACAAATTCTGCAAAACTATCTATTTTCAGATTAAAATGAAAGCAGGTCAGCCCTTTGTAAAATTCGTTTGACCCACTTAGAGTCATCCGATTAGCCTGAAAATTTATAAGGATGTACTTCTATATGTGTATAATGTAATTTCAGCTCAAAAAGAGTTCTACACAATTTATTAAAAATCCTGCAATGTGGCTATGTGGCTGACTCAAATCTGACAGATTTGGAGTTAGAAAAGGGCAATGACTACTTGGTTCAAGGAAACACAACTCAAACCAAAGCCATGAATATTAACTTCCTAAAAAAATAGGAACTTCAGCCCTCATAGAAAAATCCTCTTTTAAGTTTTGGTTTAAAAACATCACCCAAGAAATTTCCCATTAAATTAGTCAATACCCATAACATTCAAATCAATGAACTCTTTTTAAATTCCATAAGAGCACTCTTATTAGCCTCCTCAAATTTTTGCCAAATTTGTTCTAAAAAACCCCACTTTATCTAATTTGGCTAAAGCACACTACATCACACTACATCAGACTCCCTATTTTATTTTACTATTCCATTTTTTAATATATTTTTATTATTTTTTTCACAAATCCCAAAATACCTTCCTTTCCCATTTTTTCCCTCCCTCTTTCTATTACATTTTCCTCCTCCTCTCCCTCTATTCTCGTAAGATCTTCTGCCACTCTCCCCCTTCCCTCTTTCTTTTACATTTTCTTCCTCCCTCTCCTCTCTTCCCGTAGAATATTCTCCCTCTCTCCCCCTCCCTCTTTCTTTTACCCATTCTTTTTCTCATTCCCGATCCACCAGATATCATCACTGCTCATACACCCACCTGGGAAAGATTCAGATCAAGTAAGTTATACTTTGATTCTCTTTCATTTCCTTAATATCTTACTGTTTTACATTTGGGTTTACTTGAAAGGTTTCTGATCTTTGCCTGGACATCTTCTTTACAGTTTTTATTTTTGGGATTTTGGAGAATTTTTGTTTGGTTTGAATGAGAACGGTGATTTTGTACATATGGTTGGCACACTATAGATTTGATTTAGACTACCAAGAAAAGAGAAAGAAACCTATCACTTTTCTGTACATATGATGTGGATAATCTACTTAATTAAACCAAAGCCATGCACATTGATCTTAATTCAGCCATTTTAGAGCAGATTTGGGTAAGAAATCGAATAGTGTGATATTTTAGTAGTAGACAAGATGGATCATGAAAACATGAGACCTGACAGCCACAATTCCAATGGAACCTCACCTATAAACAACCATAGAAAATTTACAAAGTCACATCTCATTGAGCTGTCAATGTATTATGTATGCCAAATGTATTATGTGAACATTGTGCAAGCACACATAGAAAAGGAATATCCTATAGTCATTTACATATTGAACGTCTCATCCTTATCTTTAACACTATTTAATTTTCAAAGAACAAGATTATCTTCTAGGCTCTATACTTGCTCTTAATTTATTTGAAATATTGTATTACTAATCTAGTGTATGATGTTTTGGTTCAATCTTTTTAGAGTATTGTGAAAGAAAGTTTGAAATTGAAGAATAGGTGGTCTGGTCATTCAATGGATCGTCATCCTATATTTGACATAATTGCTAATGACTCCTCATCCTCCTCTGATGATGAGGGGGAGATGATTATACGATTTGCTATTGAAGAAGAACGTTTGAATAGCGATGGAGGATCAAGACCACGTCAACGCCGCACGTTCATTAGGAGTGATTTTCTGCAAGCCACCGAAAGGATTTTCCGTGACTATTTTGCTGAACCACCATTATATCCTTCGAATATGTTTCGAAGAAGGTTTCGAATGAGTTGTTCTCTTTTCCTACATATTAAGTCTATACTAGAAGCGACCGAGCCATACTTTATCCAACGAAGGAACGCTGTTGGAATGCTCAGGTTGTCTTCCTTTCAAAAGATGACTGCCGCTATAAGAATGCTAGCTTATGGAACAACGGCTGATTTGTGTGACGAATATGTGAATATTGGAGAAACAACCGCAATGAAATGTCTAAAAAAATTTGTTAAAGTTGTGGTTTCAAATTTTTCTGAAGAGTACTTACGGTCACCAACCAATAATGACATTGCTAGATTGCTAGCATTGGGCGAAAGCCGTGGATTTCCTGGGATGTTAGGGAGTATTGATTGCATGCACTGGAAATGGAAGAATTGTCCCACTGCATGGCAAGGTAACTTTACTGGTCATATTCATGAACCAACAATTATTTTGGAAGCTGTGGTATCATATGATCTATGGATATGGCATGCATTCTTTGGGTTACTAGGATCTCATAACGACATCAACGTGTTAGAACGTTCTTCCGTATTTACTGAGCTTGCTGAAGGGTGTGCTCCTTTAGTCAATTACTCAATCAACGGTAACAACTATACAATGGGATATTATCTTGCTAATGGCATATATCCTTCGTGGTCAACATTTGTTAAAACAATTTCATCTCCACAAGGACAAAAAAAAAGTCATTTCGCTAAAAAACAAGAGGAAGCAAGGAAGGATGTTGAGCGTGCGTTTAGAGTGCTTCTGTAACAACCCAAGGAAAGCGCTAGCCACATCTGCCTTTACACCCCAAAAGGACTAGTTAAGTTACAATTGGGGCTCCTTGCAATTGTTAATAAAGCCCAATTCGACCCAGTATATATCCGATGTGGGACTCAGCGCACACACACACTTATCAGATTTTGGGGCATCACAATCTCCCCCACTTATATCCCTAACGTCCTCGTTAGGGCCCATATATCTGAGCCCACACGGGATTACTGGGTTGGCTCTGATACCATTTGTAACAACCCAAGGAAAGCGCTAGCCACATCTGCGTTTATACCCCAAAAGGACTAGTTAGGTTTCAATTGGGGCTCCTTGCAATTGTTAATAAAGCCCAATTCGACCCAGTATATATCCGATGTGGGACTCAGGGCACACACACACTTATCAGATTTTGGGGCATCACAATTCACAATTGCAAGGAGCCGCAATTGTAACTTAACTAGTCCTTTTGGGGTATAAACGCAGATGTGGCTAGCGCTTTCCTTGGGTTGTTACAAATGGTATCAGAGCCAACCCAGTAATCCCGTGTGGGCTCGGATATATGGGCCCTAACGAGGATGTTAGGGATATAAGTGGGGGAGATTGTGATGCCCCAAAATCTGATAAGTGTGTGTGTGCGCTAAGTCCCACATCGGATATATACTGGGTCGAACTGGGCTTTATTAACAATTACAAGAAGCCCCAATTGTAACTTAACTAGTCATTTTGGAGTATAAACGCAGATGTGGCTAGCGCTTTCCTTGGGTTGTTACAGCTTCAATCACGTTTTGCAATTGTTCGTGGACCTGCACGTTTTTACTATATTGAAACGCTTAAAGACATTATGACGACTTGCATAATATTACATAACATGATCATTGAAGATGAACGTCATATCGATGAAGTTGAACGTGGTGATTATGAGCAATTGAATGCAACTACCCTTGATCCAGTGTCACGCGCTCCTACACTTGAATTTATGGACTTCATTCAACGTCATCGTCAAATTAGAGATAGAGAAACTCATTCACAACTCCAATCTGACCTTGTGGAGCACTTGTGGCAACTACATAGCAATTCCTAAGCTTTTGTAATTTTAAATTTTGTATTCATGTAAAATACTAGTATTTGAAACAATTGGCACTAGGCGTTTGTAATTTTAAACTTTGTATTAATGTGAATTATATAGTCTTGAAATGAGGACAACTTGATTCACCTTTGTGTTTTTTCTATGTCTAGATGTATGGTGTTGGACCTGTCTTCACAATGAATGCAGAAAATATTAGATTGCAGAAGAATCCAGTCGACTGGATTGGGAAGTCCAGGCGACTGGATTAGTCCAGACCTCTTGATCCAGTCGCCTGGATCATGCAAAAACTCTTGGGTTGATGTTTCAGTCGACTAGGCCAGTTTTAGTCACCTGGATCAAGGATCTAGTCGCCTGGATCCCTAATGCAGTCACCTGCATCCTTCTTTTTTCAACCTAGACTAATTTTGGCTTTCTTTAAATAATCAAACTTTTATATTTTAATCCTTTTGAGCAATTTGATTAATTCTCCTTGAAAATACATTAGTCCTATAAATATTATTTATAAAATGAATTTTGGACTAAATGATTTATTTTTGAAATTCATTTTGAGTTGGATTTTAAAGTTTGAGCTATAAAGATGAAATATAATAAACTTTACAAAACTCAATGATTTGGTCTTTAATGATTTTGTATTTATGTCGACATTGCATTTGCATGATATTGATTAACCATGTCGGTCCAATAAAACAACTACTCAACATTATTGCAAGATATCATAATGTGTTGTTAGCATTAACCAAGTATTCAATTTTGGTTCAAGTATTTCCAACAACCATTCAATATTTTCTTTCCATTGATTTGGTTTAACCAATACATAATACACAACCAAAATGTCAAATGCATAATACCAATAATAAGTACATACAAAATGTCATCTTTTCTCCCCTTTGGCATCATCAAAAACAAAAATGGAAACAAATAACTATATGCCATGATTCCTTAAATGCTCATTGATTTCCTCCATGGATTGAGCCAAACTAGCAAAGTTCTCATCATAAGTTGAGAATCTTTGAGTAACCATAGATGAGAAGTTGTCCAAGCTTGTCGTGAGGTTCCCCATGCTAGTGCCCAAAGAGTCCAAATGTCCAAACATGAGTTGGAAGTTGTCCTCATTGACACGAGAGGAGCTAGAAGGTGTGGTTGGAGGCTCTTGATCCTCTTGCATTGCTTCTTCATTTCCTTGAGCATCAGCTTCAGCCATTTGAGCTTCTTCATCCATTTCTTCTACCACATGAGCATCCTTCTTAACCCATGTGTCATTCTTGAATTCATACTTCATTTGTTTCATGGTAGTTTCACCATAAAAATCAGTTGGAATTGCATTTCGCGTATCTTTTTCATCACTTACATTTACTCCGAAATGATTGAGTATAGTAGTGAGGTGGAGACCATATGGGAGGGCACTATTCTTCTTTTTGACACAAGCGTCCATGTGCCATCTAACATAGAATGCAAGGTCAAGTTTGACCTTGTTGAGAATGCACCATATGATGAAGGTGTCTAGATAGGAGATGTATTCGTATGAACCACTCCTAGGAAGGATGTTGTGGGTTATGATGTGATGAATGAGTCGGCTTTCTAATGTGAGCTCAGAAATTTTAGGTCTAACGGGTACTTCAATGCTAGGATTTCCACACATTTGCCTAATTGACTCTAAAGGGTCATACCCTTCGAATTGCATCCAACTATTTGTAGTATAACGTTAAATAGTGGTGCGAGAAACTTCTAAGATAGAGGCCAATGTGGAAAGGGGGAGTGAAATGGATTTACCCTTCACATAGGAGGTGATTTTGTTATGTTCAAATTCAAAGTGTGTGTAAAAGTGTTTAACAAGAGTGGTGTATTGAATTTGACGCAAAGAAAGGAAATTTACCTATCCTTGAGCTTCAAATAGCTCTTTAAGATGAATTTGGTGATTAGCAAAGTAAGGAAAATCAACAATTTTTCCAAAAACTACCGTTCTACGAGAAATGTCTTTGAGGAATCTTACCGAATGATCAGAAGAACGGAAGGTTTTGTCTATTGATGAAGTTTCCTCCCTTTGAGCCTTTGATTTGAGCATTTTCCTTGGACCTTCACTCACGGATTTCTTTGGAGCCATTCAGATTCAAGGAGTTAGGGTTTTGAATTGGGGGTTTTTGGAATTTAAGAGTTTTGAGTGATTGAATGTGATTGGGAGTGATTGAGGGCTTGGAGTATGCTTAATATTGATTTTCGACTAAAACCCTTGGAGAGAGAGTGAGAAAAATCGAGAGAGAATGAGATAAGTGAGAGAAAATTCCTCTGTCTCGGTTTTACAAAACCCAGAAAACGCAGATCCAGGCGCCTTGATAAGGTGTCCAGGCGACTGAGTTAGGCAAAAAGTTTTTAAGGCTTGATCCAGGCGACTAGATCATGCTCCAGTCGCCTAGATTAATCCTTAAAAACTTTTTAAAGCTGACTCAGTCGCCTGGACACCTTATCCAGGTGCCTAGGTTGGGACATACAGTCGCCTGGTTACAAATCCAGTCGCCTGGATGTACTTTGCAGTGTCTCATTTTCTGATTTTTAATCTCTATCTCACACTTATTCAATTGCGTACATATACTTGTGCTTGATTTAATATCATATCTATATTTCAAATTGAATTGTGCTCTTATCATTACTTAATCAAACATTTGCTATTTGAGGATAGATTTTAATTCCGCATTTAAATCGAAAAAGAGCACCATGGTTGCATATTGTGTTTTAAGTGGAGAAGTGCCTAATGCTTGAAAATGTACTCCAACCAAGCTAAGTAAAAGCATGATGAGTCAGCCAAAAACTGCATGAAATATTGTGACTTGCACTGTTGTTTAATTAAACATAAATAAACAAATCTATACAACTTGAGCCTTAGTAAATGCTTCAAGGAATATCCAACCACCTAGGCTAGCACCTCAATTGATGAAATCTATAGTTCCATTACTCAAGGGAAAGAGATGCATAAACCATTCCAATCCATAACGACACACAAAGATCAGCTACTAGCAAGCCCAAAACTTCAGCCACAACTTAAGGAGGCAGCAATAAATCATGACAGCCACAACAATAAGATTGCAGATTATAAAAAATGAACATCAAAGCTAGTAGGAACAAGGTTTATATATAAAGTTGATGACAACATTTTTTGCATGATCCATAATGCTATTTAACAGAACTTAATTACATATAACTAGCAAAATCAAAATTTGCAAAGTTTGACAAGTTAGAAACATCTAACTTTTAACAAAAAAAATCAAAACTTTCAAATTTTGACAAGTTAGAAATAGTATCTAACTTTCACACCAAAATCAAAAAAAAATTTGCAAAGTTAGTCAAGTTAGAGAGCATATGTACTCTTAATTACACAAAAACAAAAAACTTGGAAAGCTTCACTAAGTACTCTTAGTTTGACGCTCAATGATTTCTAGGCGGCATTGATGAATATAGTGTTGTTGCTAAGGATCCAAGGTAGATATATCCATCATTATAATTTCCATTTCTTGTTTTGCTCGTTCCAACTTAACCTTTTCTTGCCTAAGCCGAATCAACTCTTGGTCCCGAGCGGTAGCGTTCTCAACCTCAACTTTCCTAATCTGAATGAGTTCTTCAGTTTGAGAACATGCCCTCTCAAGAATTTATTTTTTTTTCATCAAATTTTAATTTCTTGGCTTCTTGCATGTCACTCAAGATCCCTTCAAGATTTCCACACAAGCTTTCACTGCTCTTTCGTTTACGTAGTCGAGCCTTTTCAAACTTCCTACCAAGTGGTCTCTCTAACTCTACAAAGGCAGATTCGGAGGCATCATCTTCCTCTAATTGTATCGGCTCTAAAGCATAAGGTGTTGCAGCTGATCTTTTTGGCTTGGAGTACGCTCTATGATCCACCCATTTTGGGTTATTCCTCAAGACATTCCAACAATGTTCAAATTGGAATGAGGCACCAGGTAATTTTCTAAACATTTCCTTTGCTCGACAAATCTGAAAAATTAACAAATGCAAATTGGATTAGTGAATAGTTAGTATTGGTGCGTTAAATTTTGACATCACTTAAAAAAAAAAAAAAAAAAATACCTTGTCTTGCTCATTCAAACAACTTTCATTTCTACTTTCAATCTGGGCTAAGTACCTACAAAACTTATTAGTCTTAAGTTGAATCGTTTTACCAACGATGCATTAGAGAGTTTGCGCTACGGTTAGTGCGAAATGTCTTCTCTTTCTGGCAGTACTCATAAATTTTCTCCCAATAAACATTGTGTTTTTGTTGATTTCCTGCTATTGGATCCATGGAAGTATTAAGCCATGCCGATACAATGAGAAGGTCTTCCTCTACGGTGAACTTAACGCCTCGTGTTTGTTTCTTAACAATGGACCCCAATTGAGTTTCAGATGGAAATTGTTCGGTACATACTTCACCTTGTAGGGATTCCAATTGTGGGGATTCCAAAATAAAATCGATACTCATGTTAGACCCTTCTAGAAGATTTGTGAAGAACACATCTTCTCTCGTTTGTTCATCCATTCCTTGTCAAATAATAAATAATAGTAAGCCTATATGTAAAGCAACAAGATAAACACATAACAAAAATTTATGCATAACAAAATAAGGATAAACACCTAATGGTTGCTAGCAGGTATATTTTGCTACCTAACTCTATTCACTGAACATTGTTACATATTTATATCCAATTATCCATGGTTCTGCCTATTCACATTTTTTACAGCATCATAAATTCACAAATGGAAGAAATGAGGAAGAACTAGATGTTAAACACCAAAACAATTCAAATTTAACCACTCAAACTAAGATGTTCCCAACAGCAGGATGAAGCTGAAAAATTCAAACACACTGAACAGAGGATAATGAGAATACAAGAAATGACAATGAACTTATATCAAGCTTTAGCATAATTAAAAATTTGAACTTTATATCTAAACAGACAATCAGTAAGGAAATATACAAAAAATAAGAATACCCATCGATATATTATATATAGCAATGATAAACACTACAGCCAACAAGATAAAACCATAAACACCATGAACAAATAACAAATAATCCCATCTCAGAAAAATTATCTCAAGTTTTAATAACAAACACATAACCGGGTATCATACCCATCACCACAATGCAGCAAAATTTCACTCTAATCATCAAATAAATGAAGAAATTTGGAGAAATTGAAGCAAAATACCTCAAGATTGGTCACCTGGAGCTGCTGGTTGGAAACTCCCTAGTCAGCACCGTTATTCTTGGCGCCAACTCGAGCTTGAAAACGCGGAAGACAGAAAGCAAGAGACAGAAAAAAAGGTTATTTAATTCCTTAATAGATGACCAGTTGCTCCTCCAACTCAAGGAGCGACTGTTCATCAGCTTCAATATATCCGGAAATGGCGAGGCTGCTGTGGAGGTGATTTTAAGAATTTTTTGCTTATTTTGGTGTTTTTATACGGTTTATTGAGTCTGATAAGAGTGCTCTAATCCATCTTTCCCACACCCTCTTCAAACCAAATGTTAATAAATCGCAAGACAAATAACAAGAAGAAGATGTGTATTTTCGGACTACAAAATTAGACCCACTCAAGTCTCAAATGTCCCCACAAACTTCTTAAAACAATCCCCCAATCCAAAGCCCATAACATCAAGAACAACTCTCAAACAAGCCTTGTATAGATATCTCAAGAAACTAGAGAATGGACAAAAGATTTCACCTTAGATTTATGCAAATATGGCCGGCAAGAGAGAGAGAGAAGCTTTGCCGGTGGGTTGTGGGAGACCACTGATCAGGTGATGTGTTTTGGTGGTGGTGGCCTTGGTGTGAAGAAGAAAGAAAGGACTGAGATATTTTAGCAAAAGATTTCAAAGATCCGAGCTTCAAAGATTTCACCTTCAGAGCCGGCTCAATTTGGTGTGAAGAAGCAAGAGAGGACTAAGAGAGAGAATATGGGTCTAGGGTTTGGTTCAGAAATAGAAAATAGAAAAAGAGAGAAAGGGAGAAAGAGTAACCGATTGCCCACTTTCTCACTGTTTGATCTAAGGGTTACAAAAACCTTAACTGATCCAACGGTTGAAAAAATTTCCCACTAAATGAATAGTGACTGGACGTAAGTATCTCCTTGTTTGATCTAGGGGAATACTTACGTCCCGCCAACTGTAGCTGGCGGGACGATCCTGCCAAGGCTTTTAAGCTGTTAGATTTTATTAAAAAATTTGGGAAAATTTGGGCCGTTGGATGGAGAAAGGGTACCGGTTGCAACCGGTTTGACTTTCTCTTTTTTTCTTTTTTCTTTTCTCCCTCTCTTTTATCTCTCTCATTCTTCTCTTTCTAAACCAAACCCTAAGACTCTTTCTTCTTCATAGCAGATCGGGCTACGCCGCCATGGCTAACTCCACACACCAGGCATCATCTTCTTCATCCTCCCATCTATTTCTTTGGCTTCTTCGTTCCACCCCAGCTGTTTCTTTCCTTGTTATATCCTCAAACCCATTGAGGCCAGACCAGCGCCGACCAGTCAATTCCAGAGCCTCTAAGCTGTAGATCAACCAGATTGGCGAGAGGGATGAGCAATTTCGGCGTTCCAGAGTCGCTCCAGAGTGAGAATGAGAGCCCTTGTCAGAAATCTCGCATTTTCCCCTTTATTTTCAATTTTTCTTCACCTTCGTTTGAAACCCTAAGACTAATGCTTGGGGTTTGTTGGTAAATGGTGAGGGTTTGATCTGTGTGTTGGTTTGTTGCTTGATTAGTGATGGTAACCTTGAAAGATGGTTATCGTATCATTTATATTCATGATCTATTTATTAGATTGTATGTTTGTTCAGTTCTTGCTGTTGGGTGTTCATTTTTATGCTTTTATTACTTACCAAATTCTTAAAGTTCAGGACTCTATGGTAGAATGAGTGCTATTAATTGTTCAGATTCTTTTCCAGTGGTTGATTGTTGTTGATGATTGTGTGGTTACAAGTGTTATTGTTATTTTTTCCTGCCGCTGTTTCTTCCATTCTATGATTTTTTTTGTCTTGCTTTGGGCATTCGTGATGAGTAAATTCTCATGATTGCTTCCTATTTTTTTATTGGTTTTTTACAGTTGTAAATGAGATATGATGAAAAACAAGCATTAGTGTACCAATTGTTGCTCGTAGATAGCAAAATCTTATACATGCCGAGTGCTTCTTTTGCTTAAATAGTGAAACACAAAGCTTTGTTTTCATTTTCTTTTTCTCTCGTTTAATGCCTATGCATGTTTTGTAGTTTACAATTAAATCCTGTGTCAACTAAAGCAAACTTTCATGTATTTCTTATTTAGCATATCATATTTAATATAGAAGAAATATCTGCTGCGAACTGGGATATTGAATTGGAGCTGTGTTATTCAATGTCAAGGTATATGCTTTGTAAAACATTCATGTTAGATTTGCTTCTCAATGCATATGTTTTTGTGTTTTATAATATTATTTGCTGTTTATTACAATTTAGAATTGATGTGCTTGATTTGCGAAATATCTTGGATTTAGTTATGGGTTCATTGGGTTATTTACAAATTTGATTTTTAGAATTTTTTTTTTTCCATTAATGGTTAGTTTTGTTGTACTGGATTTAGTTAATTTTGTTTAACTGGGTGAATTTTTTTTTTGATAAGTAGGTTTAAGTGGAGAGATGTTCACGCATCTGCTTCTTTTGTCCTTCTCTCTGCCAAATATACTATCATCATTTTCACTATGAGTTTCATAGTGAAAATGATGATAGTATATTTGGCAGAGAGAAGGACGAAAGAAGCAGACGCGTGAACATCTTTGTTATTTCTCCCATCCTTTTTTAAAAAAGACATAGCCAGGTTGCGTGTGAAAGAAGCAAATAGAGAAGAAGCGTTTATACATCTTCTTCTTCTTCGGCTTTGGTTTCTAAATTTCTTCACCAGCCTTACTATGCGCCTATCACACCCCACAATTTTTGGGAATATAGGAAGCATATTTTGAAAAAATCCCATCATCTTCTTGATGGTGGGACCTATCACACCCATCATCTTCTTTTTAGAAAAATCTCACTATCTCACATTACCTTCTTTTCAAGATATGCTTTCTATATTCCCAAAAATTGTGGGGATGACTTAGGTCCCGCCAACTATAGTAGGCGGGACGGTCTGGCCAGTTATTTGTAGCCGTTTGATTTCATGCTAAAATTTGTGACCTTTGGATGCAATTTAGTGGAGAATATACCTTTTTACAACGTTTGTACTTGGAACTCAGTTGTGTATAGCTTGGAAATTATTCGCATTAGGAATTTGCTTAATATTTTGATTCTGGTTTATTTTGCCAATGAGCACTAGCTATAATGGCACCCCCTCCCCTTGTAAGAGCAAGGTGAAGGGTAAGGTCGTGGGTTATTTTCTTTTCCTTTAGCATTAAGAGTGAAACTCCCATCAAATATGACTTAATTGGGTTCATAAGAATACCATATAAATATATTTAGACTTTTATTTAGTAATTTATTGTTTAGGAGTAGGAATTCGATTGAATTAGCTTTGCTATAATGCATTCCATATACGTGCTGTTTCTTGTGATTTATTGGTTATTAATTTTTTTGTTCTTTGATTCAGGAGCTTGAAATATTTTGTAGGTTTGGCTTTGATACGTTGGCCTTAATATGTGTTAAGGATATTGATAGAAATTAATTATCCACATCTCAAACAAGTGATAATCCGAAGTCAAACCAATCCTCCAAAACAAATAGTGATAATGATAAAGTTTAGTTTAAACTATAGTGATAACTCTATCTCATACTTGTAATTATCCAAAGGCATATATCAGTTATCTCAATCAGTATAAATACAATATATCCTTGACCAAGTTTGGCAAGGCAAAACAATCATATATTATATGTTTAATTGTTTGTACAGTATGTTATTATTATTATTAATTTTTTCTTATTTATGTGCGCTTAATCATTTCCATCATTTCGTATATGTAAATATTTGGTGATGATAGTTATGGAGTTCCGGAAAGAATATCTCCCCGTTACCGTTTGAAAGAGTTTAGTGATCATCCTCCGAGAAATGAAAAAGAATTATTCAATCTTCGTCACTCTTTGACAAAAATGATGAGGATTCATGGACAATAGTTGTAGAGCTTCTTTAACAAAAATAGTTGAGACCTTTAAACTACGTAGGTGATTTTTGTTAGCATTTGGATGGTGCCTATTTGGACAATTTTATTGTAAAATATTTTGAAGTTGTACTAAGGCACATTGAGCTACTTGCACTTGTATTTTCGTATATATGTATTAACCTAGCTTTTTGGAATTCAATAATAACTAATTTTATTTAGAACTTAATTTGGTTGTTTTCCATATTTCTTTGTTACTTGCATTTCCTCCATCGAGAATTAAAAGTTGAGATAATACCAAACCACTTTCCCATAGATATGAAGTCAAATGAATTAAAGTATGTGCAAATGAGATTTGATTTCACTTGGTAGTTTTGAATTATATATTTCATCTCATGTGATGAAAATGATATAATAATAATAATATGGTTCTGGCAGCAATTTAGTTTTATATATGGCACATTATTAGAGGTATGTATTTGGAGATGAATTTGATTTTTAATTGTTTGTGCTGAAATGACCCTTTTGGGATTTTATCGTTGAATGTCGTCAGTGTGTCTAATAAATATAGGCACGATGTTTAATTTTATATATGACAATAAATGATTACGTTATATAAAAAAAATACGCGCAATATTACAACATTACTTTATAGATTTCATGATTGTAGAGAAATTAAGATTAGTCGAAAAATTGGTAAAAAAGAATTGCGATCAATCACAAATGATGTAACCAAAATTACGATTGATCCCATTTTTCTTCATTCAAAATGCAATCGATCGCCACTTTTCCAGAAATTGAATAGTAATAGGCTTTAAGTTGGACCGATCGCACAATTCCTTCAAATTTTTAAGACCGATCGCAAGTTTTTCCAGAAATTGTACAGGTAATAAACCGATCAATCGAAAAAAAAATTCCTTTAAATTTTTTGAATTTTCGCGATCGATTGATTTATTCACTGTACAATACTGTACACAATTTCTGTATAGTGAATAAACCGATCGATCGCAAAAAAATTCCTTTAAATTTTTTGAATTTTCGCGATCGATCGGTTTATTCACTGTACAATACTGTACACAATTTCTATACAGTTAATAAACCGATCGATCGCAAAAAATTCCTTTGAATTTTCGCGATCGATCGATTAAATTTCTTGTTAAAATTTGTGAAAGTTGGATGCAATTTAGTCGAGAATTTGTAAAGTTTTTTTTCAATTGGTAACTTGAAGAACCAGTGCTCTTTTTTCCCCTCTTATTCCCCCATCACAGCCCTAACCCTAACCCTCCATCTATCTTTGTTCTTTAATCCTCATGAAGAAGAAGAAAGAATCATGGTAGCAGCGATGGAGAAGAGCCAAACACAGATGGAGAGTTTGGATCTAGAGACGGAGTTTCTTCTCTCCAAGAAACAAACCATGTGGCCCACTTCTTCCTCTTCAACGGTGCTCGACGATCCTCTTCTTCTTCTTCTTCTTCTTAGATTGATTTGGGTCACTTCAAATTTACTGTCCACAAAACAAAACCCATATAGCAAACCAACCAAGCAACCCTTAAATACCAAAACCCTAGCCTCCACACCCTCTCTCATATTCCATTCTCATCTCTCTCGTCGCATAGCTCTAAGCTCTGTAACTCGGTACCCCTCTTTCTCTCTTCCTCTATGTGTGTATCTGTTTGGTTGCTGAGAAAACGAGTGAAAGTGAAGTAAAATGAGTTTTTGAATGATGTGGTTTGGTTTGTGGAGAAATGAAGAGGGGATTATATATAAAAAAAAAAAAAAAACATGGGGTCTTAAGGTTTTCCATGTTAGATTTTGGGGTTTCTGAAAAGTTTTGATTTTGTTTATTGTTTCTATTGCTTTTGTTGCTTTTGGGTATTATGATTTGGTTTATGTTTTGTTTGATGTTTTTCTTTGTTTCATGATGGAACTGATGGAAGTACTAAGATTTTGAACTTGGGCTTGTCTTATTTTTCTGGGATTTTATGTGTGTAGTAGTTGTGTATGTCAAGTATTAGCTCAGTAGGTGTTTATGTATAGATGAGAATTTATGGGTGATGCTTTTGATTGTTGTATATATTCAAGTGTGTAATACCCCATATATTTATGTCTATATGTATGCATGATTCGCTTTTAAATGGATTTAATAAGAAAAATGTATGTTTATGTGTGTTTATGTATGGGTGATGTTTGTATGCATGTATTGGCGTATGTTGTTTGCATTTCAGAGGCATATTTCAAAGGCATTTGTTATTCATTTGTGTGATGGTAGAGAAAAAAAAAAAAAAATTGAAGATGGATGGATGTATCCTGTATCTATTTCTTAGGTTTTTTTTTTTTTTTGTTGGTGTTTGTTTTTTGGTGACTAGATACCAATAAATTAATAACCAATCTGTGTGTTTGAGGTATAATACAAGTCCTTCACTGAAATGAATCTAAGGAGAGCCATATCAAGTTGATACATCTTAACTTTGTTTGAATAAATTTACAACTTATGAAAAGGTATAAAGACTCTGTACACATGGATCTTCTCCATTTCATGCCTTTATTTGATGGTGATGTGGTATTAGGATAATCTAATTAGTATGTTATTTAGTCAAATGTTAACCTTTTTTTTTTTTTTGGTTAACTTGGGTGTCCGAGCCAACGTTCCGTGGATACGCGCACCTCAAATAATCACAAGGGACTCAATGGCACTATGTACCCATATCAGAACTCATAGATGAAGAGGATGTGGCAGATGTGAACATGTAAGTTTAAAATACGCGCACCTCGAATTAGTAATTTCAATTGGGTAGGTTTAAAATATACATTAAATATGAACATGTAAGTACATATTACTTGGTTGGTTTAAAAATTTCTTGTAACTACATATAAGTACATTATACAATACATTCAATTTGTTTGATTCTATATCAGCATTCATGTTGATTAGATTTGGGCATTGAATACATTCAATTGGGTTGATTCTATTTGGAAATTCAATACATTTTGCAATTGCATATTTATTATTCATGTAATTACATATTACTTATAAAAAAAAAAAAAAAGAAGGAAAAAGTATTCATATAATTACATATTTAATATAGGTTGCAAAAATCATAAGAGTTGAATGCCTTATTACCTGATATGGACAACATCTGAATGGTTGGATCAAAGCCAATTATAGAATTTGTCTTGTTCTGTATTTGGGTTCGATGAAGTGTATATTGAAGTGTACCCCTGAAAAGATGTGATTTTTTTATTGAATAATGTTTTTGCGTAGAAAATTACCATGTATACCCTAATATATAGTAATCTTTATGTGCGTACGAAATTTAAAATTCATACTCATTAATTTACCTGTGCATCTGTTGCGGTTGTGTACGACGGGTTCTCCATCATTGTAGCATATACACTTGTGTCATTACCCATTGAGTTGTACACTGCAGGATTGAATGACATGTCTTCTGGTGAGGCCAATTGTAGTGTAGGGCTGGAGATTGTATTTGGGTTGGATGAATTGTAAACTGACGTGTACCCCTGAAAAGATGTGATTTTTTTATTGAATAATGTTTCTGCGAAGAAAATTGCCATGTATACCCCAATATATAGTAATATTTGTGTGTGTATGAAATTTAAAATTCAGTCATTAATTTACCTGTGCATTCGTTGCGATTGTGTACGACGGGTTCCCCATCATTGTAGCACATACACTTGTGTCATAGCAAATTGAGTTGTACACTGCAGGATTGAATGACATGTCTTCTTCTGAGGCGAATTGTATTGTAGGGCTGGAGATTTGGCTGTTATTATCCATCATATTGATGTTTGATAAAGGGCATGTTCGTTTTGTGTGTCCTTCTTCCTTGCATAGGGCACACTTTCTTTTTTTGATTTCCTTTCCCTTGTCAGCCTTTTGTCCACCTTTAGTATGTGCAACTCGTGGATCTTTTAGAATATCTGCCCTACTAGATGATCTCTTTATGTCTTCATCGTTGTAACTTATATCTGATGCATGTAAGTGATGCATTTGTTGTGTTAACATATCCAATCCAGCATTGAATTGTCTATACCCTTCATCCGATCTTGACGCTATGTAACACAAATTGTTGCATCTAGATGTTAATGCACCATACCGTACGACCTCAGTTACATAATTAGGATCATGTAATGAATGATAAGTTGGTCTACTATTGGACTTTGCAATTTTGGTCCATCTCAGGCTAATGAGGTTTTGAGGTATTTCTTTAAGCCTTTCAACCTTCATAAAGTGGAAGGTGTGCTCGCAAGGTAGTCCAACTGTTTCAAACTCTAAGCAGATACATCTTATAGACACACTTATCGCATCAAATGCCACTTCCCAACGTGCTGTACGATTTTGAGTCGTTTCTAAGGTATACGTTCGAAGTTGATGTTCAATACTCCCCCAAAAATGGCTCTGAAATAAGTATCCCTCCTGTTTTAGTCGACTCATTACTTTTTGAAATGAGGTTCGTGTATATATTGATGCTGCATGTCTCTCAATGTGAGGTAGTACTGTCCCAGCTGATGGTGGCTTTTTCTGCTGTGTGATGTAGTCTTCCTGGGACTCAGAATGTCGCATCCCGTCAAGTTTCTTGTGAAACTGTTTCATGAAGTCAACTAATGAAGTTTTTCCTTCTAGGGAACGCTTCATGTATGCATGCGTACCCTCACATCTTTGGGTGCTTCTTATTTCCGCCCAAAATTTTCCTCTCAAGTATGCCTCTCCCCACATTGCCCGATCGATATACATTTTACGTAACCACTCGTTTTCTTATAGGTGAAAGTCTTCAATCATAGAATTCCATTTCTCTTCGATTTGGTCACGTGTTTGGATGTCATTCATCAATTTATGAAATGCATGAAGGGCTGCACTATTCTTTATATGTTGTTTGGCATTGCGTGCCAGATGCCATGAACAAAGTCTATGGTTGGCATTTGGGAAAACTGTGTTGATAGCATTACGCATTGCTTTGTCCCCATCAGTTACCACTGAAACCGGTGATTTATTGTTCATTGCATCATGGAATGCTTATAGGAGCCATGTGTATGCTTCCTCTGTTTCTACGTTCAATAAACCACTTCCGAAGACGATTGTTTGATGATGGTGGTTCACACCAATAAGTACCACAAATGGTAAATTGTATTTATTTGTCTTATATGTTGAGTCGAATGCTACCAAATCTCCAAAGCATGCATAATCCAGGCGTGAGGTAGAGTCACTCCAAAATAAACATTCTAGGTGGCCATCTTCATCTATCTTGTATGCATAATAAAAGTCGGGCTCCTTAGAATCTATCCCTTCTAGGAAGCTTAGTGTATTGTTTGCATCACCATCTCCTACTTGCGACTGGCGATAAGCATATGTGTAGTTGTATAAATCTTTTTTTGTAAACTATAGTCTGTTGTATCCTCCTGCTTGGTGCGCTAGACGCTCGTACATTTGAAATTGCTTTATTCCAGTTTGGTACAACGATTGAATTTCAGCTTTCTCACCTTCAGCGATGGTGCGATGGGCTGGAATGAAAAATGTTTGGTGTGTATCTGTCAATGCATGGTTGTGTGTAAGTTTAAGGTTTGCAACAACCAAATGTATTGGAGGTTTTATCCAACTTGACACGCAAGAATGCCTCACATCTACATCTAGTTATGGATCGTTCTTGGCGTTGGCTTCCGTCTTCTTTGTTACTTGTTGTCTTTTTGAACCCTTCTTTTGAACATACCCATTTTCGCGCGATGACCTCTCCATTCCTATCCGTTTTTATGTCTTCTCTTCGCACCCCAAATCCCATTAAGAAGCTATAGTGTTTCTACCATTCTTCCCATTCTGTTACGGTCTTAAAAGTCATCCTTGAAATATCATCTTTTGTATAATGAATTGCACACCTTTCATCTGTTGGATTTACACTAACAGCATCGTATATGGTGTTTCTTAAGGTGCCTGCTTTAGCGTAACCACTTGTATCCATCTTTTGGTATGTGGTGATGAATCCTGCAAGTAAACATTGAGAAGTTGTTAACATTTACCAATTCTGACATTTATTGTCCTAATTAAGTACTAAATATATGCGTATTCATTCTACAAATGTACCATACCATGTTTGCAACATCTTGAAGTATGCCATGTTTGTGAATATGATTTGTTATAGGTAAATACATATTTTACAACAAATGGCTATATTCTTGGGACGTTTTAGTCATATGTATAATTCATTGCTTCGTATTGCGCAGGTGTGATGACATGGAGTCTTGAGTTTCCCCTAGTTAAATTGCCCACAGTCATTGGGCAGCTTATATTGTAAGTTGCAGAAGTTATGTACTATACACCATTCAAGATGGTAGGAAATGTGTATTTTGATAGTTTCGCATGACAAAAAATTTGTAGTTCTTCCTAGTGTTATAGTGAATTTTTATCGAAGTCGGGCCATATTCTCCATAATTGTACAGAGAATAATGGGATCGATCAACTATTTCCTTTGCAAATTGAAAAGATCGATCGCAAAATTCCCAAAAGTGAAACTTTGTACCGATCAATCGCTAATTCCTTTGATAATTGGATTGATCGATCGCTTATTCCCCAAAAATTGTACAGAGAATAATACGATTAATCGGCTATTTCCTTTGCAAATTTAAGCGATCGATCGTAAATTCCCTTTAGTACAATTGTACAACGAATATTACGATCGATCGACTATTTCCTTTGCAAATTGAAGTGATCGATCGCTAGTTCCCCAGAAATTATGCAGTGAATAATGAGATTGATCGCGAGAATTCCTTTGAAATATTTGGACCAATCGTAAGTTTGAAAGAAATTGTACACAAAGTCCATGTAATACTAATAATGATTGATTCTGCATTATAATGATAGTAATAATTTGATTACTATTATACTTTATGCAAGAAATTTGTTTTTTTCTTTCCTTTATATGTATTATGCGAATACTTATTGGCATTTATGTAAAAGTGATAATTTTTTATTGATTATTTTTTTAATTGTCATATTATATATTAATATATATAAATAATATAAATAATAAAAAGATTAAAAAACAAAAACAAAAACATTTTTTTTTTTTAAATCCAATCTATTCTAAGCCATGAACCTCTCTCTCTCTCTCTCTCTCCCCTTCAGTTTACATCATAGATCTATTGCATGGACTGATCGCTGGGATGAATGTCAACGAGTGTGGCGCCTTTGAGAACCATCCTACGGAGAAATTCCAAGTGCGGCGCATACCAGAGTCGCATGTTAAGCGCCGGGACTTGCGTCCTTTTGGATGCCGAAGACGACGACAATGGCTTCAACCTTAGCTCTTCCAGCTACTCTGTATTGATTTGTTTTTCTAAATTTTTCTGGGTTTGTGAAGCATCACAGGTCTTGGTGATTTGGTGGCTACGATGGGGTGTGGGAAGGGGTGGCTTGCGGGTGTTTTGGAGGTGGCCAAGATCTGAATTTTTTCTGGGTTTGTGAAGCCTCACGGTTTTGGATTTGGTGGGTTTTGTAAGGGATTTGAGAATTTTTGTGGAGAGGGAATGGGAAGAGGACGAAGATCTCTTATGGGCTTTTCCTTGGAGAGAGAGAGAGAGAAAAAAAAAAAAAAAAACCTTGGATTTGGTGGCGGCATAAGAAATAGAGGTGTGGAAGCTGGAGTCGTCGAAGCCGTTGGCGGTGGCGGAAGGGGAAATTTATTTTTGGCTTTGTTGTTTTTAATGTTTGCAGTGATTTTTTTGCAGTGTTGTAGACACAAATTGATATATAATTTTGGCTAGATCCACAAGAAAAAAATTAATTTATGTGTTTTTTTGCCCAATTAAATTTTTACGTTCTTCCCCAAATCAATTTCATAATTTTTTTTTTTGTTTGTTTGTAATTTTATTTAATTTGTCAATATTTTTTTTTTTTGGTTTTAAATGTAATTGAATAATTTTTAATTAAAAATTTTTGAATTGAATTAAAAAATAATAATAATAAATGCTGATTTGGACGGCTTATGAGCCACGTATGATGCTCAGTAAGCACTACAGTGGTCCAGGTTGGCGCTTAATGGAGGGGGTTGTAACAGAAATTAACGGAAGGATGCATTTGACAGCTACAAAGAGTTATAGGGCTCAAATGAAAAAATTTTAAGTTAGGGGGTCAAAATGAAAATACCCCCTAAGTTAGGGGGCCAACAATTAACTTTAGTCTATATTTTAAATAATTTGTAAGTATATGTTTTTATTTAAAAGATTTTTTGGCATAAATTAAAATTTATGCCAAAAACATACAAACCAAAAATACATGTTATTCAAAAAAAAAATTTGTTCTAGATATTCTGTGTTTATTAAATATATATATATATATATATAAAACACACGTTTAAAAAGAACAAAAAAAATTTGGTGTTGATCATTAAAGTGAACTAATCTAATCCTTTCTTAAAAAATAAAAAAATAAAAAAATAGATAAGTATATTTTATTAAGATGTCTTTTAGTAGTAAAAATTTTATTTTTAAGAATTTCTAATTATCGATTTTTATTTAAAAGGTTTTTGGCATGAATTAAAATTAATAAAATATCCAAACAAAAAATACACGTTGTTCAAAATTTTTTTTTAGATATTATGTGTTTACCGTTTGATAAATAAACTGGCTTATATCAAATTATTAACAGAGTAATGTACTGATCTCCTCAAATTCAAAAGTTAAAATAATCAGAAGTACACGTTCATTGAACCAGATTTTAATAGAAAATTGAAAAGATTTATTTATTTTTTTTTTAAATTTGATGGTTCGCTATCTTTAATCACTTATTTCAATGGTTAGTATAAAGGACTGGACAATTTCCCAAAAATAAAAAGAGCCTCTGAACACGTGCAGAGGATATGTGAAGAGACTAGTCATTATTATTGTTATATTTACTAGTCTTGTTATTAATTGTGTTATATATATATATATTTTTTTTTTTCAATGTTGGGAATCATTCTTTACAAACAACATACAAAATAAATATTAAAATAGACTGCTTCTCGAATTAAAATTACTAATTAGTATCAAAGTAAGCTTTCTTAACAAAATACGCAAATGTAAATTGAAATATTTAAAACGTTCACTCCAGAAATAGGAAATAATTAACCCCTAACCCGGTTTGAAAGAGTTATCCTCCAATCCACTACGTGGCTATTAAATAGACAAATCATGTGTATTTTTAGTCGCCTACCTTTTTAATGAGTCAGTTCACTTTTTTAGATAATATATGTGGATAGTTTATGTAATTGACCCGTAGTCGGTTGAACGAGAATTCTTCCAAACCAAGTTGGAGGTAAATCTATCTCCCCAAACACACATGTCCATCTTTGAATAAAAATATAAAATTAGTTTTTATAAAAAATGTATTAATATTTCTATTATTAATTTGGGAATTGATATCACTCCCCTTTTTAATTATAAAATCCAGAGTGGACAAAGTTTAGCTTCAACCCGGGTTGGAGGAAATTCCTCCAACCCATTAGGTGGCACCACTAATTATTAGACATGTGCCTAGTCATGTGCAATGCACATGATACCACTTAACCCTTGGTCAACCCCGTTAACCATAACAATTCTCTCTCTGCCTCTCCCATAACTCACTCTCTCCTAATGATTTTGAATTCTAGTAGAATGTATTATGGCAGAGTACATATTAAAATTATAATGTTTGAGATTGATTTGTTTAATATTTGAGTCTAAACATGGACTTGAGTTTGGTTCATTTGTTAGATAAACGAATAGAAACAAACATTTTCTCAAATCGAGACAAGTTGTTATGACTAGTTCAATTCATTTACATTCCTACTCATAGTTCAGTACCTATTGGGTTAACACGAGTTCCAACTTGACCTAACAATTTGAGCAATATTATAAACACAATTTTTTTCACAATATCGATAAGTTTGTAAGTTGCGTTTGGAACTACATTATTTTTGTATGGAACTATTTCTTACACCATTTTATTATGTATTAATCACAATATATCATTCAAAAATTATGAAATTTTGTGTGTCACTATATTGATCGTTTCTTGAATAGTTCATGATACTGTCTTCTTTTAAAAAAAAATAAAAAATATCTTAATAGTAGTATAATATGATCTCCTATTTTTGAAATAGCATGATTAATTGGTATTTCAATCCAATAAGAATTTGCTACCTGTTTTCCCAAAAAGGCAATTTACTGTATGAACTTAAATAGAAAAAGACACTTTTATCCTCCAAATTTTTCAAACCCCCACCACTATCTCTCTTTCTTCTATTTCTCAAAATTGCAAAAAAGCAAAACCCTTTTTTTCTTTCTCCCCGTCTGCTATCTCTCCCCCTCACTGCGCCGCCGTCAAGGCACTCCCAACATCGCCATTTACAGCCTTTGATTCGGTAAGCATCTTCGTTTCCAAAGCCCGCTTACTCTTGTTCCGTCACTGCCGTCGTTTCCAATACCCAGGGTTACGGTCTTAATGCTTTTTTTTTTTGTTTTTTTTTTTTAAAATAGTACATGACAAGATTTTCCTTGGTTTGACATAGGGTTTTCCCTGATTTTTCTAATTGTGGCTTTAGTTTGTGATTTATATAACATGAGAGTTTATATAAAAAAAAAAAAAAAACTTTAGTGGTGGTTGGAAGGTCTATACTCTATATCCTACAATAAAACTTTATTTGCATGAGGTTAAAAGTTTTCGTTACTTGTTCACAAGGTTTGCTTGAAATGGCAAGGGTTTGACATGAAAATTCAATGACAATGATGAATACAAATGAACCTGTACACAGTTGTGAACAATTTTCTAGAATAAAAAGAGCCTACTGAGAATATAAATTTCAGAATTGTTATATATTTGCTAGTTAATAAAAAATGCATAATTCATGTTTATACCTTGCCATTCTTAGTATCTTATCTAGATAATGTTGTGCTTACAATATATAGAAGGACAATGTAAATGCTAAACTTTGTGTACTCCATACATTTGCTTAGTATGGAAACAATATCATAACATATAATATAAATAATCTGAATTGTAATATTTGAAAGTTAATGAGTCACAAATATTATCACATTTGTTGAAACCTATATAAACCAGCTTATGCAACCAATTTCTTGCAGATTGAAAAGCAAAAGAGAAAAAAGATGGTGTACATAGGGTTTTATCTGATTATTCTGGTGTTCATGGGTTTTTCCCATTCTTTATGTTGGGTGGGTGTAAGATGTTCTTAGAGTTTTACGAAACTCATGCATGTTGTATATTTTAGAGTTGGTTTTACGGTTTAATGGATGTCAGTATGATTCTTTTAGTGGTAGTTGTGTAAAGTAAGCTTGTTTGAAAATTTTGAATGTGCATGCAATGTGCTTGTTGTAGAATGCCTCAGGAAATTGCATTGATGTTTTCTTTGTTGTTGTCATCATATTTGCTGTGTTTGTTGTTTCCATTTCAGTTGTTGTCATAATGTTTGATGTCTTTGTTGTTTCCATTTGAGTTGTTTTCATAAAATGCAATTGTGTTTGTTGTTTCCATTTCAGATGGTACGTACAAAGACTAAAGCTGCCAAGGTTACTGTGTCTGATGCCCATCATCCCTCTTCCTCTACCCCTCCTGTACCTACTGAAATTCCCCCAGCAGCTAATAAATCCAAAACATTTAACAAAGTAAGGTTCCCAAACTATAGGTCTTTTTTTATTTATGAAAAGTACCACTCAAACCGCCGTATCCATTCGGAGAGAGAGGTGAAGTTACTTGAGTTGGTGCGCTATAGTTTGGATAAACAAATTACGAAACGTAGTTGGGAGTCAATGTGTCAAGATTGGCCAACTGCTACTCCTAACGATCTTATTCCGGAGTTTTACTCCAACTTTCTAAATATCAAAACAAAGACTTTAGAGTTTGATGTGTTCCTAAAAAAAAAAAAAAATGTATCACATCTGTCCCGATGTGGTTGCTAGTGCGTTACAAATTCCTAGGGTTGCTCAGCCTGGATATCCTTACATTGCCAGTTGGTTCCTCTTCGAGACCAAATGATGGAACTCTTTTGTGGTAAGACGATTGCATGGGGACCAAAAAAAACAAAGGACACCACTAAGTTCACGTGTGAGGCTCGTCTCTATAATTTGGTTATGTCCCAGAATTTGTTGCCTGTTTCTCATAGGAACACATTTGGGCTTCGCCGAGCTCAGTTTTTATATGCCCTTATGACCGGCATTTCCATTGATCTCCCATCGGTCATATGTAACTCTTTCATTACCATGCACTAGTCTAAAGATGCCTCACTTTCTCTAATCCATCCGTGTGCCATTACCTGTATTCTTACCCATCTGAACATGAACTTCCCCGCAGCCATTCCGTTGGTTCCTCGATCAGTACAACCAATTAATCGTCATTCTGTCACCCGGATAGCAGCTCAGATGTAGATGCAGAAGCAAAAGCAGAAGAAGCGCACCCGAGAAGCTGACAATGATGGGGAAGATGATGTGGAAGATGATGCAGTTGGTCCTAGTTCTATCACGGATGTCACGGTTGAGCTCAAAAGTATTGTAAGTTACCTGGACCGTATTAGTTCTCAATTGAATGTGCAAGATATTGTGTTAGGCAAATTGAATACTCGTATGCGTCGTCTTGAGCAATGGGCCATGGTTCTTCTAGTGGGGCAGCATGGACACCTTCTGCAAGTTCAACAGATGGTACTGAAGCAGATGGTTCTAAACCAGATGCTGCTGTTGAAGGTGACCACTATGACAAAAACGATGATATTGATGATGATGAGGAGGAGGATGAGGATGATGAGCATGGCAGTCCAAAGTAAGCCGAGTATTCCACCGGTCGATGATTAGATTTTCTGATTATTCCAATTTTTTTGGTTTTATGTAAGGACACCAGGGGAATGGTAGCTTTTGTGTAGTGCGTTTATGTTCATATGACATTTGTGGCTTTTGTAGTATAATATTCACAAGTGGTAGTTTTTGTTAGTGCGTTGATGTTTATATCATATTTGTGGCTTTTGTACTATAATATTTACAAATGTGACACAATGGCAAGGTTATTATGACATGGTTCGTCGTACGATACCCTTTTGGAATTTAAATGAACACATTCACCAATTTTGTTAAACGACATATAGCTACCATTTCATAGGTAAATCAAAGATGCAATTCATGGTATACTTTGAGAAAATAGATGCTTCTAGTCTAACAAAAGTTGATAACCTAAAAAAAAGAGGCCAGGATTATGACCGATCCTATATTCCGACATCTAAATATTGTGATAATATGTAACTCTTGATGCTTACCTTGTACTGTGAGGTACTTCGGGTTTCAGTCGAGATTGTATGATATCATGAACCTGATAATTAACACATAGTAACATGGTTAAAAAAAAAAACCAACAAACAGTTTAGTAATGGATATATGTGGGCAAATGTATACATTTTTACATAATCTAGAGAAGTAATCTTAAGATCATTTGTGTAGTAATCTTTACAACAAATTGGAACTACGACCAATCCCACATTTCATTCGTAAACATTACGGTGAGGTCGCAGATTGCACAGAGGGAAATGCAATCCATCACAGTTTGCACAGAGGGAAATGCGATCGATCGCAAATTTTCACAAAGAGAAATGTGATCGAACGAAGTTTCTTCAGAGGGAGGTTTGATTCCCAGAGAGAAATGCGATCAATCGTATTTTATCATTAACATTTTACGATCGATCGTTTAGTCCATTTTTCATATTGTATATTTTTAAGATTTATAATTTTTTTTTTATTATTACAAATGCTTCACGTTTTTTTTCAGTGCACATATAAATTTAAAAAATAGTAAATAAATTTATGAAAAATATAAAAACCACAAAAAACCATAAACCCATTATCAATTACTAACTTTTTATTATTTTTTTGGTTAAAATTACTAACTTACTAACATATCTTCATTCTTACCCGTTCACACACACACACATAAAACAGCCTCTTCAGTTGCTCTACACACATAAAACAGCCTCTTCAATTGCTCTACACACATAAAACAGCCTCTTCAGTTGCTCTACACACATAAAACAGCACACGGTTTCTTCGAGCAACCCTCCACGACAGGCGTTCCGTCCAAGCCTCCACCCCACTCCGACGACCACCACGCAGACCCACTCCGTCAACGACCAGCACTCCGTGCACCACGAATCTCAGATCGGTGAAGAGAACTCCCACCCAATCCGATCAGTGAAGGTAAGTGATGTAAAAGTTTAAAATCCAAACATTGCTAGTGCCTGTGTTCAGTATTGTCTATTTTTTTTTATATGCGAGTGACTGATTGGAGGAGGAAGTGTGTAAATAATGTCATGTGAGTGGTTGGTTGGTCCCGTGAATGGGTTGCTTTTTATTAACTAATGTGTACTAGCCTGGATATTCTTTGGGTTACTTTTCCGTAATTGAAGTGTACTTACATGGATTCTTTGGCAGTGATTTGTCCTGTCTCGTTCAATGGAAGTATACATCTATGTAATAATATATGAATAAAGACAACAATTTTTTTTGCTAAAAGAATAAAGACAACAATTGCTTACCCACGTGAAAAGAAGTTATATTCCCTTATTGGTTTGTCTGCTAAAACACATCAGACAAATCATGTTATTATTAGAAGATGTTGGTCAAGCACAATTGGACATTGGTTGGATTTATCTATATGAATTGTCATAATAGCCCTCATTCTACGTCATTATGTTGAATTGTTTAATGGATACATGTTTTATATGTGAATGGTCAAAGTAGACCCCATACTGTATGCCTTGTTTTCAACGTTCATTCTATTTTGGCGTTGGGCTTTATATTGTCAGAAAATTTATGGTAACATACTTTCTGCTTTAACAGGAATGACAATCATTGAGGATAACCCTAGACAAGAATAGGAAAATGTAGGCAGCCAGGCTATGGACATTGATGCTGCCCTATCTACCCAAGTAATGAAGTGCAGAACGATAAAGTTGTGTTTTTGTTTGCTTACCAAAAACCTGATTTGTCGTTGTATGCAGGCTTTGCCTGGCCATGCAGATGATGCGTCCACACATCCTCACATGAAGCGTGGGCACCCTGGGAGTACTAAGGATAATGCAATGAAGAGCCGTAAGAAGAAGAAGAAGAATATTCCCAAAGTGTCCAAAAAGTTAGTTGGGAACAAGCGGCCAGTTAATGGCTACATACTATATTAGTAAGCTTCGACACTTTGATTTATTGTTTATTCTGAGGTTATAAAAAAGTGAATGTACTGTCTATTTTGATAATATATACTAGTGCTTTTATCTGAATCTTGGTCCCATGGCAGCAAACAGGAAATTAAGGCAAGACAGGATGAAATTGAAAATCAAATGCAAAGGCAAAGGTAAAGGTTTTCCCATTGCAGTTAAGTATTCAGTGTACAATATAGGAGGATAAATATAATTCTACAGTCGGAAGTTTATTTAACTCTTACAAATTATGGCGGACATAAAAGCAAAATGGAAGACGATGCCATCAGAGGCATAAGCTCCATTCATTGACCAAGCAAAAAAACTTGCTAAAGTGTACAAAGAACAACAAAGAAGCGAAGTTCCTGTGGAGGAAATAGATGTGGTATAGTCCTAATTGTGTTTATGTGTAGTACTTCAGTTTTGGTTAATTAATGGTATATTATAGCTTAGTTGTTTCACATGGATTGACTAACATGCATATCGTGTCTTTGTTCACAGGTTAGAGGTCTACGCAGTCGATGTACACCCGATCATGTGAGGAAATTGTTCCATGATTTCAATGAGGCGAAGAAGGTCGCCATCAAATCATTAGGATTCGGATCTTGGTTGGATATTGGGGGTGGAAAGTTCGATCACGCGCTCTGTCGCTTTATGCTCGACAACATAACGGTGCCAAGCTTTGTTTTCGAATTAAATGGTCGGTCCGTAGTGATCACGCCAG
This sequence comes from Fagus crenata, assembly GCA_014362285.1. Taxonomy (NCBI): domain Eukaryota; kingdom Viridiplantae; phylum Streptophyta; class Magnoliopsida; order Fagales; family Fagaceae; genus Fagus; species Fagus crenata. Next base: position 48,851 of record BKZX01026998.1, read on the forward strand.
AATAAGTTGGATTCATTTTACTACGTAATTCTGGCCCACCAGTTTCGGATTCTGGTGTATTCCAAGACATTGAGCCTTTATGTAACCGACATGGGTTCATAGGGACGGAATTGGTCACATTGGGTAATATAGAGGCCGCACTAGCTGCATCGGATGCAGTGGTTGACGGCAGATTTAAGGAGAAAGTTGTTTTGTTCTTACTTGCCAGTGTCTTCTGCCCAACTACAAGTTTGAACATTCCGAGGACATATCTACATGTGGTAAAAGACATTGACCGTGTGTCAGAGTATAATTGGGCTTTGTTTGTGTTCAAGTTGAGAGATGCCATGTTGGCATTTAAGTTAGAGCCAAGTAAAACTTATATTTGTAGATGTGTATATTTTTTACAGGTATAAACATCAGTCTCATTTGATGAAAGTAGTTTTATTATAGTATAGTATTGGGTGTTAATTCTAAGCATATAGTCGTAATTGTTTTCAACAGGTACTATTCTATGAGCAAGTTTATGCTGGGATTCGTGTTATACCGTTGTCAATGCGTCCAACCATTAGGCTTAGTGTGTAGACAAATAAAAGAGTGGGCAAGTTAAACCGCCTTCTAAAGAAGCTCGGTGGCTATAGTTCGGCAGAGGTAAATATAATTTGCTTTGTTTCATGGGCTTCATGGGTATGTGAACTGAGTATGTTGCACATACATAGGTCATTTTATATATTTGCGTTTCTTTTCAAAAAATTTAACGAACCAATTCGGCTGCATCTTATCACCCGTGTAGCTCATACCCGGCAAGGTTGAACACCGAGATGTGGTGCAAAGAGTGGAGAAGGAAGGGAAGGAGACTGATGTCATTGACCATGGTATGTGATCATTGACCAATTGCATACATTGTCTCCTTTATGTACGTCATAACAACAAAGTTCAAGTTTATGTCATCCGCATAAAACTAGTATTTTTCATTGACATTGATTAAATGCAGGTTCTAACAAAGAACACTGGTCATCCGTTGAAAATGATGCAAATATGGGCACACATACTAATGAAAATGGCATCATATTGAAAGAGTTGAGAGAGGACGTGAAGTCCATGAAGGTTACCTTGAGTACCCTCTCAGAGGATGTGACAACCATAAGGGGGGGAATACCAATCTCTCACTAAAGCAATTGGAAACATCATTTCCGAGGGGTTGAACATAATGAAATCAGAGATATTGGAAGGGATAGCTAAGGGTACAATGGAGTCGGTCCCGAAGTCGGTCCCAAAGAGCAGTTTTGATAGGGACTCGGAGGATGAAAAAGATAAAAATCTAGATGCCGCATTGGGCAAAATAGCTGATGTTTTAGGTTATGGTACCCACATGACATCCCTGGATAAACCAATAAGTGTTGTTCAGGTGGTTGCTTCCGTAGATCAGACACTTGTTAAAGGACGACGGAAGAAGGAGGCTGAAGAAGCAGTACATAGACAATCTCAGAGGAAGGTCTGTGGATGATGTTTCCTCTCATCTTTAAGACATTATTTAATTTTTATTATTCATTCATTCATATTTTCTTCATGGTATATGTAGCCTATACTTTCAATTGGTATATTTACTAATTGATGGCTATATAGAGTTACATACTGTAAACATTTGGATATTCATGTCTAAGACAGAGTCTGTATCAGGAATATTGTTTTCAATTGATTTTCAAAATTTTTAATATTTCTCCCATGTATTGTAATGACGGTTTGAGAACGTTATTTATGTCCTTTCTCTCATTTTAGAAGTTGTAAGATATTTTGACCATTTACATACATAAAATAATTGGGTAAATGAGTGGGTTGGGTTGGGTATGGGCCAAACATATTTTGTTAAATGGGCCTAAATGGGCAAATGGGTTTTTAAGGATCCAACCCATTGATTATCCACCCAAACCCACCCATTTGACACCTCTACATTGCATAAATAAATTTATAATATTTGGATATAAATGGTTACGTAGCTAATTTTGAACGACATGGCTTATACAAAATTGCCAACTATGTATTGTTGTCAATAATTTTTTAGGCAGTAAACCTGGTAGCAAACCAACCACCACACAAGCTGAAGTCTCTCTCATCGAGGGAGGCTAGTTCCAATATGTCGGAGGTTGGTAGGAAGCCACGGACAAGAAATACAAATGAACGGGTTCCTAGCAAGTATCTCAGTACACCATACACCAACCCAAAACCATCTTTAAAAGTGAACCTAAGTCGGAAGGAAAAAAATAAAAGGGTGGTGAACAAGTCCTCTGAAGGAGGTGTAAAGGTAAGTTTTTCCATTTTCATAAGTATCGCAAATTCAGATAAATCGTTAATTTTTATTTATCCATCTACGCAATAGAACAGCAAATTCGTTATACTATCATTGTATAACTTGAAACACATGCGTAGGTCTCGGCAATTTTATTGGAACATCTAGTGTATGGAATCCGATACTCTGAACGAGAATTCTCAATTTTAGAGTATTGTATTGACTCCTCTCTAGACAGCGAGTAAGATTTCATTTCCTCTATATTCAGTTTACATTATTATACATATACTATGTTGAATATTAGATAGTACTTGGTCCCATCCTAGTGTTGTTTCATCAAATGTTTTTAATGTGATTTGGGTTAATAAAAAAGATCCCTATTTTAGTTATTTATTTTTTTACGAGGCCTAGGCCCATGTTGAATGTAAACTTCAATGACATGCATCAACACATCTTAGTCAAACTTACACACATGTTAGCAACTTAAAGAACATTCATATTATCCCAATTGTCCCACATCTTAGTCAAACTTACACATATGTTAGCAACATGAAAGAATTATAATATTATGGCAATTCACACACATATTACTCAAACTTACACACATGTTAGCAACTTAAAGAACATGCATATTATCGTAATTGTCACACATCATAGTGAAACTGACACAAATTTTTGCAACTTAAAGAGGATGCATATTATCAGAATGCACACACATATTAGTAGCAGTGACAGACATCTTACTAATTTGATAGGAGTGTTTGCAGAAGTTATTTCTAACGAATGTATCATTCTTACCTCTTTCATAAACATGTTCCTAGCAAGGGTGATTGGTAAGGTATGACCACTTAATTATCGGACAGTTCGAACGGAAGAAACAAGGGACATGTGTCCATTCACGCTACTCACTTCTTGTATTTTCATTTTTATTAACTATCATTTTTCTAACAATTTATATAGGGACCTACTGGCCCAAGATGATACCACTTTTATCTCACAGAGGATGGTACGAACCCTGTTACCCAACAGCTGGGTCTTGTTTGATGTAAGTATTAAGATCAGTATTTTTTATTTAAAGAAGATATATTTACTATTTTCACATATTTTTTTTGATAGGTTATTTTCACATACTTATACAAGTTTATATGGTACGTTATCGACTATGTCGCAAGCCAATTGGCTACGCGAGCGAAGGCACAATCTAGTGGGGAAATAACAACTTGGTACTTGCCCACAACTTTTACGGTACGTCTAAGTTGTTCATAATTCATATGTTCATGTAATACAACAAAATCGAGCAATGCATTATTCATATAAACAATTCTTGAACTGACATTTGACTATAACCGTTGAGGTGATGCAGTTGAATATAGGAAAAGAACAAAATATTACCCTTTAAGTATCCGTGTTGTGCAGCAATTAGTAAAGAGTGAGCGTACAAGGGGAGTGAATGACCTATTAAAATTTTTCAATATCACCAAACGCTATGTAGGGGATGGATCAAAATGTACTAAGGTACAGTGCCATATATGATGCATACATACTCATAAAAGTTTACCATCATCTGTTCAGAGGGATGAATTAATTTATTTAACGGTGTTCGTATGTGGCACACAGATTTACATCCCTATTAACGACTCAAATACCCATTGGTATTTGGTCGTGGTTTACATAAGGGCAAAAGAAATTCAATATCTTGACACCATGAGCTCGAGTCTTCACTTTGTTAATAGAAAAAAACAAATTGCTGACGTGGTGAGTCCTTCGGAATGCCAATTCATACTTTCCATGATGGGTTCAGTTGAGGGCAACTAGTTAGAGTTAATAATTTCATTTTTTTTTTATGTAGGTTAAAGCATTACAGGATTTCATGTTGCATCCTAAAGTGACACAAACAGCAAATTTTGAAGATTTAAATATGACAAGTTGGACAGTTGTCATTCCTCCAGCAGTCCCAATTCAGCTGGACGGGTAAGTATATCATAAAACAATACACTCACCAAAATTGTTACTTTCATATTTACTAGTATTTGGAGGCAATATGTCCAATCTCAATTGAAGACTGTTAATGTTCTAATGCAAATCTAATTATTTCAGGTCGGGTTGTGGCATTTACGTCATCCAATTTATGCGATTACCAATTCTTTCTCCCAACTATCAATCTGTGGTAATATAGAGGCACTTCCATTGTACTCTTCATGAATTTTAAAACTTTGTAATTGTTTTGACTGCTACAATCATTGTTGGTTTATGTAGACGGCAACGGATGCAGACCGACTGAACATTGTGTTAGAGTTAGTGCTGGATGACTCCAACCAATTGAAGACTGAGGTCATTGCGAAAGCTGAAGCATTCAGAGCCACTAACTTCATAACATAATGTTATTATAGTCTTTGTTGCATTCTAATTTTGTTGTGATGGTATGTTGCAAATAAAAGTATTACGTTGAAGCGCATTGGCAAAAGCAACTGAATCAAAGATGGCAAGAAAATGCAAGTCCTGACATCATTGTGCAACTTAGTCTGGAATTTTTAGGCCAAAATGTGCATACTATTGTAAATAAAACGTAATAGAACATTGTAAATAAAATGTTTGTAATTACTGTCGTTGAATTAATTTCCGTATGGTTAATAATAGTATTACGATATTACGTTTGATTTTAGACTTAATTGAATAAATATTTGACAATGTTGAAGTACCAGGTTTAGCAGGAGAAATTAAGCACTTAATGGATTGTTCTATAGGAATCAGAAAAGTAAAGAAAAACCGATCGATCGATCACAAACCTAATAAAAAAACCAATCGATCGCAATCCTTTGATAATTTTAATTGCCCAGAAATTTGTGATCGATCACTTCAATTTGCAAAGGAAATAGAAGATCGATCATATTATTCTCTATAAAATTTATGAGGAAACTGTGATCGATCGATAAACTTAACAAAGGAATTAGCAATCGATCGATCGGTAAAGCGTATCACTTTGGGGAATTTTGCGATTGATCGTTTTAATTTGCAAAGGAAATAAACGATTGATCGTATTATTCTCTGTACTATTTCTGGGGAATATGCGATCAATAAAATTATGAAAGGAATTACCGATCGATCGGTACAGAGTTACACTTTTGGGAATTTCGCGCTCAATCCTTTCGATTTGCAAAGGAAATAGCCGATCGATCCCATTATTTTCTGTACAATTTATGGAGAATATGCAAATGATCACTCCAATCCTTGATACTAATGCTCCACATCTCTTGTTCTCTCCCTTTCAAGTGACTCCGATGTTGCATGCTCATATTAGTAATCATCATCCTCCATTCGATCATATTGGTCATGACCACAGTCATGATATTGTTCATAACGGTCATGGTCGTCCTAGACATCCAGATGATTATAATGGCCCCGACTTCGACGACGCTCATAAGGCTCAGGGTCTTGGTCTTGGTCTGAATGCTTATGCCCATGCTCAGGCTGTTCATACCACCCACGATCATCCTCTGGTTTAGTGTGATCATAGTCCTTCTCCCTCTGACCATGTTGGTCCCTCTCATGTTTCGATTCAACCCGATCATAATTAGATTCCCTATCACCAGACTGCCCACGATCATGGTCATGGTCTTCAACATCATAGTCTCTTTCACTTTCCCTCTCTCGAGTGCGATCACGATCACGCTCATAGTCACGACCACAATCCCAACCTTGGTCTCTATCACGATCACGTACTCAGTCGCGATCGCGACCCCGGTGTCTTTCTCTTTCCTTGTCCCTGTCACGATCTCTGTGGTGCCTATCCTCCCTATGATCATCATCCCTATGTCTGTCATGGGAGCGTTGACGCGATTTCTCCCGTTCCCTCTCTTTGTCCCTTCTCCTTTCACGTGATTTTTCCCTATCCTTGAAATCAATCATTCAAAATCCATAAGAATAAGTGCAGTGATGAAGCTGTGGAACAACAACAGTTTTGCAGAAACGAAAAACTTCTAGCAGGACCATCATTTATATAGACAAGTTTAAAATAGTGCTTAAACATGAAACTTCTGGACGGATTACACCCAATGTGTAAACAACGAAATGTAAAACAATTTGGACAAATTTACAGAAATGAAACTTTAATCTATTGCTGAGCACATACATAACCAGGTAAGGCTCAAATGAAAACAACAAAATGTAACCATTTGGACAAATCTTACCGGTCTGCACTCCGATCCTTTCGTGCCCTTGGCTCCTCAGATCGAGATGGTCCTCATGACTGCACTTGCTCCCTGTGCAATTAAAATTTACAGTGAATAAAACCAGACATGTTATGCAATAAAACATCTTAATGGACATATGTAACCAACTGGACTAGCTAAATGTATCAAAGTGTCTTCGCAGAATTAATACTCAATCAAAGATATCACTTCAATCAATTGCAAAATTTAACATATCCATAATAATTTCCCAAAATTCCTAGGCATTCCACTTTAAAAAATTAGGGTAGCAAATTCCTTTTCATTTATTTTTCAAAATGCAAAGGCCATATTTATTTTCATAAAACCCATAAATAATTTGACATAATTCTTTGATCTTTTATAAGATATTTGATTAAACATGAAATTTTTGTGAAGTATTGTGACATAATCTACGAATTAAATGGCTTTGAGTGTTTCTTAGTAAAGGGTTTAGTAAAAAATTTCACATATTTTAGGGCTTGAGTGAGAGTTAGTATAGTTTGAGTTAGAGAATGTAATGATTTTGATATTGGATGTAAATATGTCTTAAGTATTGTAAAATCTCTCTATCTTGGTAAAAACTTTATTCGAGATTGTAAGATTTGTGTCAAAACATGTAATGGGTAACAATTATTGTAATATTTCAATTTGGTTAGGTGGCTATATCGATTTTAGTGTTTATTAATAAAGGTTTAGTAATAAATTGTTGATGTTTGTTAAATATGATATTTTATCTCATGAGTGATATAAGTTGTGTCTAATGTTGTTTAAAGTTTGTCAAAATGTATAATCTTTGTCAAAATTTGTAAATTTAAAAAAATTTCATATATTTTAAGGCTTTAGTGAGAGTTAGTATAGTTTGAGTTATAAAATGTAATGATTTTGATATTGGATGTAAATATGTCCTAAGTATTGTAAAATCTCTCTGTATTGGTAAAATCTTTATTTGAGATTGTAAAGTTTGTGTCGAAACATGTAATCGGTGACAATTATTGTAATATTTCAATTTGGTTAGGTGGCTATATGGATTTTAGTGTTTATTAATAGAGGTTTAGTAATAAATTGTTAATGTTTGTCAAATATGATATTTTATCTCATCAGTGATATAAGTTGTGTCTAATATTGTTTAAAGTTTGTCAAAATGTATAATCTTTGTCAAAATTTGTAAATTTAAAAAATTTTCATATATTTTAGGGCTTTAGTGAGACTTAGTATAGTTTGAGTTAGAGAATGTAATAATTTTGATATTGGATGTAAATATGTCCTAAGTATTGTAAAACCTCTCTGTCTTGGTAAAAACTTTATTTAAGATTGTAAGGTTTTTGTCGAAACATGTAATAGGTGACAATTATTGTAATATTTCAATTTGGTTAAGTGGCTATATGGATTTTAGTGTTTATTAATAAAAGTTTAGTAATAAATTGTTAATGTTTGTCAAATATGATATTTTATCTCATGAGTGATATAAGTTGTGTCTAATGTTGTTTAGAGTTTGTCAAAATGTGTAATCTTTGTCAAAATTTGTAAATACTAGGCCTTTGTGATTGTTAGTAATCATTGAGTAAATATTTCCAAAATATCTCATAAAATGTTTAAAAATTGTCAAAGTTTGTAATTTCTCTCACGTTTGGAATTAATTCTCTTTAGTATTGTAATTTGTGTGTTATGATATATTATTTTTGTTAGTTTTTGTAAATACTAGGCCTTTGTGATTTTTAGTAATAATTGAGTGAATATTTGCAAAATGTCTCATAAAATGTTTAAATATTGTCAAAGTTTGTAATTTCTCTCACGTTTAGGGTTAATTCTCTTTAGTGTTGTAATTTGTGTGTTATGATATATTATTTTAGTTAGTTTTTGTAAATACTAGGCCTTTGTGATTGTTAGTATTAATTGAGTGAATATTTGCAAAATGTCTCATAAAATGTTTAAAGATTGTCAAAGTTTGTAATTTCTCTCACGTTTAAGATTAATTCTCTTTAGTGTTGTAATTTATGTGTTATAATATGTTATTTTAGTTAGTTTGTGTAAATACTAGACCTTTGTGATTGTTAGTAATAATTGAGTGAATATTTGCAAAACGTCTCATAAATTGTTTAAATATTGTCAAAGTTTGTAATTTCTCTCACATTTGGGATTAATTCTCTTTAGTGTTGTAATTTATGTGTTATGGTATATTATTTTAGTTAGTTTTTGTAAATACTTGCCTTTGTGATTGTTAGTAATAATTGAGTGAATATTTGCAAAACGTCTCATAAAATGTTTAAGGTTGTTAAAGATTGTAATGTCTCTCACGTTTGAGATTAATTCTCTTTAGTGTTGTAATTAGTGTGTTATAATATGTTATTTTAGTTAGTTTTTGTAAATACTGCCTTTGTGATTGTTAGTAATTATTGACAAGGGCGGATCCAGCATAGGACACTTGCCCACCCTCAAATATTTTTTAAAAAAATTGTTAGGTATAAAATATAAAAAATAATTGGATTTTATAAAGTGCCCACCCTCAATTTTTTGGATAGTTCAACAATACCCACATTTTTTTTTTAGTACGTGTAGTACTTTTAATAGATAAAATATCACATTGATGGTATTAGTATCACACATTATGGTAATTACCTCACATATGTTGATACCTATAATCATATTACTTGATATCCTAAATTTTTATTTATTTATTTAAATTTAATATATATAAAATTGGAGAGTACTAACATCACATTGGATACCACTACCATCACATATGATGGCAACTATATCATATTTGATGATAATAATTGATCGAGTGGGAACCAAACTCACAAAATTAAAAGAGTCAGTATAGAATGATCCTAATTTTTTTGTTAAATTTTTTTTTCTAGGTGTATATATATATATATATATATATATAAAACTTACTATCAAACTTACTAGTTGCGACTGCCACTATAGAAAGATCATTTTCAGCTATGAATATTGTGAATAATTGATTACGTAGTCGAATGAGTGATCAATAGATGGATGACAACTTGATTGTATACATAGGGAAAGACATTTCTCGTAGTATTAATAATAAAGTTATAATGTAACAGTTTCAAAATATGAAACACACGTCGAAATTAATTGTAAAAGACTATAATGAGCTTCTTGTTTGTTACTTTTTTGTTATATAAATAATATATATCGGCTTTAAGCATTTTTTGTATTATGTCTATTAAACTTTTGGATTAAAAGGTGCCCACCCTAGATTGAATTCCTAGATCCGCCCCTGATTATTGAGTAAATATTTGTAAAATTTCTCATAAAATGTTGAAATGATTGTCAAAGTTTGTAATTTCTCTCACGTTTTGGATTAATACTCTTTAGTGTTGTAGGGTTATTGAAAGTTTTGATAATATTTTAGTTTACTTTTGTACAATATTTGTTAATATTAGTAATTTTTAGTTTATTCTTGTAAAATGTATGTCATATTTTGTAACCTTTATGTCATTTATGGTAAAACCGGCTAACTACACAACCGGTCACAACTTTTTTTAATTATTTTTTTACTGTTGGCGGGACGCTATTGTAGGTGGGACACTATAATTTCCCGTTTGATCTAAGGGTTATAAATGATTAGTCAAGTTTGGTGTTGGTGTCATTGAGTGCAGGAAGGCGGAATTCATGCATCATCCAATCAGTTTTGCTTCCTATTCCTGCACTTCCGCAAAATTAATGTTATATGAATTCGTTACACACTCTTAAAGCTATGCCATTTTAGTTAATAATGTAATGCGTATCATATGAATTTCTTACACTTCTGGTTTGGCAGATATTGAACCTGGCTTTGTTTTTCACTCTTAAGTTTTACGTGGACATGTCAATAGTCTTATTTAGTGTTTCTAGGATCATTCTACAGTATCCACGTGGGTACCGTACCTCTAAATGGGTAACCTGCTATAATAAGTTATCAAAACATCACATTAATGGTACCATCATCACATTTGATGATACCAATATCACATATAATAGTACCTTCATCATATTATTTAGTACCTTTATTCACTTCACATATAATAGTACTTTCATCACAATTATGGTACCTGGTACCAATATTATATATGATGGTACCTTACATCACATATAATGGTACCTAACATCACATTGGTTAGTACCTTAATTTTGTATTACATTTTATGGTACCAACATCACATGTAATGGTACCAAATATTACATATGATAGTACCTTCATCACAATAATGGTATCTGGTACCAACCTCACACATGATAGTACCTTACATCATATATGATGGTACCTAACATCACATTGGTTTGTACCTTAATTTTGTGTCACATTTTATGATACCAACATCATATTTTATAGTACCAACATCATATTTAATAGTACCAATATCATATATGATAGTACCCTACCATCACAGTAATTGATACCATAATTTTTTTTAAAATATATATATTATATTAAAAAATTAGATAATATCAATTTCATAAATACATCACAATTGATAGAAATAGGATAATACTTATTTTATTTAATTAATTATATTAGAAAAATTAAATATTACCAAACAACAACAATCAAATTTGTTGGTAAACGGTATCCTAAATTTGAGAACCCTATCTCCTCACCTGGCTGTTACATCTCTTTCCCCATCTCCTCCTCCTCCTCCTCGCCCTTTCTCCACCTCAGCCTTACCATCCACCACCACCCACGACCTCTTCAAGGTGACATTGGACTCAGACCAAGTGAGAGAGAACCGAGAGCCACCGAGTGAGAGAGCCATCACGAGCTGTGACCTGAACTCGAGCCGTCGACCGAGTGAGAGAGATCGAGAACCACTGAACCACGAGGAGCCACTCCATCGACGAGTGAGAGAGACCGAGAATCACGAGCCATTTCATGAACGAAACTGAGAGGAACTCCAAGGAGAATGAACCGATGTCCAAGATCTGAGAAATCCGAGTGGATCGGAGAGGAACCTGCACAAAATCTGAGGTATGAGTGATTCAATTTGTTTGTGTTGTCATTGTTTCTTGAGATTGTTGTTGTCCTAAAATTTGTTTGTGTTGTAATGTAGGGAAAAATCTAAACTTCTCTTTTTGTGAACCCCATCAACTTCAACCTTCTGCTAATATATTTCCAGTGCTGTAAAACCAGTGTTTCATTTCAATGATATTATAGGAATGTTTTAGTTTCATGACTACTAGGTTGGATTAGATTTGTTGAGCTTAGATAAGTTTTTGTAGTTTCAGTTTCTCAAGATTATGTTGATTGATACTCCTTGTGCTAAAGTAGTTGTTAGATTTATGGTTTGTTCGTGATAAATATAATTTGGAGTTTAAAGAGATGTCAATGATTTTGGTGATGGTATACAATTATGAGATGAATATGTGTTTGTTCCAATTTTAGTGTTTTATGTATTTGCTGGAGTACTATTTCTATCCTAAATATGTGTTTGAAGCTGTGTACAATAGAAGCACACTTCTTCACAACTGTTCTTTAGCACCTGGTTTGAGATTTTATAATTTTGGGAATTACTTCTTGTTTGTGATGTAATGTTTAGCCTGGGAGTGCCAGTACAAGATGCTTGGTATGGTTTGGGCCTTTATTCCATATATCCCAAATTGAAATTATTCAAACTTAAAATTAAAGTGTGTTACTTTTCTTTTTCTTGTTTTCGAATCATGTGGCTACTTTTAGACCTTGATCCTGTATGAAAATAGGCTATAAAGTGATGTTACTCATTTTTTATTCATAGAATGCTAGAAAAGAAAGAAAGAAAAGGTTTTGTAGTATAGGAAGTGTCAATAAACTCTTAGTCTGGGCCCTTCTTTCTATCAAAATTTTGGCTTCACAATTTTACTAGTTTTCTTTTTCTTGACCCCAAAAAAAAAGGGCTATAAAAGCATTGTTGATCATCTATACTTCTTGAAGTTTTCCAAAAAAAAGTCCATAAAAGTATTGAACAATACACCTTATGAATAAAGAACTAAACATTTTATTCTGGTATTCTGTTTTGTAATTAAGTATGCTTAAGAAATATTCATGACTAATAACCAAATTAATTGGCAAAGACAAAGCTTCAATACCAATACAAGCCTTCCATTGCCCTTTCTCTCTTGAAAAGGCATGGACAGGCTTTTCATTGTATGCCCATAGGTTTAGTGTGTTATATATTCTTCTTCCCGATATTTCAAGCAGTTTAACATCAAGATATGGTTTGTAAAGTATATTTTAACATGCCTAGACCTTTATATGTCATTTAAAATGAAAAAATAAGCAGCAACATATGTGTTTGTGTGTGTTGGGGGTAGGGGTGGGGAGGCCAAACAAATATACCTTCAATCTTGCTAATTGCTTCTTTATCTCCTCCAAATACACCTGTATTGTTAAAAAAGAGATTTTAATCAATGCATTAATTAAAATAATAATAATAATAAAATCAAAGAGATGTTTTGATCTAAAAAGAAAGTACACACAGAACCAAGCAACTCAGCAAAAATAAAATAAAAACCAAAATAGGATCATTACTTTAAGACTAAAAATATATAGGGGGTCTTTTTTTTTTTTTTCTTAGCTTTTTTACCATGACTCCCAAGCTCGGTCTTTTTTTTTCTTTCTTAGCAATGATTCTTAAGCTGTGGTTATTTATAAAAACTATGTCATGCCACAACTAGGTTCATGACCATCTTATAATGTTTGTTATCATCTTACATAATGTTCCGGCTAACAAGTTTAATTATGTTAAACTAACCTTATTAAGCGAGCAAAATAATGTCGGAGACTAGTCATTTGAACTTACGTGTTGTCAACCTTCAAGCCAATTTTGTTTTGGAACTAGTTTACCTCCAAACCGGGTTGAAGGTAAACTTTGTCCTTTAGTTTTTATTTTAAAGCACAAGGTAAAGTTATTCAATTCACTGTCAGAAAAGGCATAAGGGGTTTTTTAATGCTCTGATTGTGGAATGATATTTCCTCAAGGCCTTTTAGATATGTGTTCTGTCAAATGCTAGAATTACTATACCAGCTAAGAAAATATTTGGTTTAAACATCCTCTGATTCTGGATTTAGGGGTCTAGCTTTGAACATTGAAGAGTGTGTAGGGTGTGTGTATCTTCTTGCCAGAAAAGTGGGATGACCATATCCTTTTCAAGTTTCACCTCAGCCCATGAGGCAGCAGGCATTGAGATTAGGCTGTCATGGAAAAACACCACTGAAGAGGTTATTCAGTTTATAAGATATACACCAGCACGCATTGTACTTTTCTTATCTAGTGGCATGATCTGAAGTATGGATATAAAATCTTATATGATGCAACAAGTAGTTTGAAGCTAAAGAATATTTTGTGCTTTAGGGTCATATTACATGCTTGTTTGATGAAACTCTAGGTACTGATTTTTCAAGTGCTATATCCCTAATCTTGATTATTTCACATTTCAAAATTCTGTGTTTTTGATTTGAACAAAATTTTAAACTTATGACTTGTACATACCAACTTTTGTAATTTAACTGTTTACTATTTATTTGTTTATTCTGTAGGAAGGGACTGGTTGTGGTTACTTTGCATGGAATAATCCTGATGAAGGTGTTGTCCTTAAACCTCTCTCATTCGGAGGAAATGATCAAGATGAAAGACACTGTTATTGCTAATTTGAAGAAGACAATTTGCAAGTTAGAAGAGGAGAATCACGAGAATGCAACTAAAATAATGAAAAGAAAGAAGAAGACTAATATGTGTTGTTTTGTAGCCTTTTTTATTTATTTTTTATGTTGGTATTGTTGTAGTTAGTGCAATGATGCAAATTCGGATAGACAAACCAATGTATTTGCTTTAAACTTTGTAATTGTTATAACCATGTAGAACATTGTCACTATGTAATTCGTGTCATTTACATTATGTTATATGGATTAAAATATAAGATCCTACGAAATCATAGATTAATAAGTGTTATCGGAGAGTGAAGTTCCTTCCAATTTTCCGTTTTTTATTTTTATATAAAAAAAAAAAAAAAAATGTCTAGTTTCTTTCTATATTTTACACAACCTATACCAGTGATTCAAAGAGAGACATGGAAAGAGTGAAGCTAGACTTGTGGGGTTATGAGGTTAGGACCTCTTACGATTCTTGTATCTCTGCCATCGACTCCTACTATCACCAGGTCTGTCTCTCACTTTCTCTATGGTATCAGACTCTAATTCTTTAACTTTTCTTTGCTTTGTTTTGTTTTGTTTATAATCTTAATTATAAATTTCTGAAATGGGTTATGGATTATGGACATTGTATATGATATAAAGGTGCTTAGTTATGGGATAGAGCGATCAGTGATTTCCAATTTTTTTTTTTTTTTTATCGTTTGTCACTGAGAAGTAAATCCTTTTTTTCCTACTAACTTATATTTATGTTACTTTTTTCTTGAAGGTATTTTTTGAGGAAGCTGAAGAAAGTTAAGAAGAGCAATGGGCAGATATTAGCTATTATTCAGGTATGGACCTCATATTCTTGATTGTTAAGACCTTGCATTTTGATTGATCTTGCTTTGTCCCGTTAAATTATTCTTGCTATATAAACATTTGACATGAACGAGTGTTATTTGCAGGTCAATCTGCTCGGTTGGACAACCATTAAGAATATGATGTAGTGAGAATACAAAATTATGGAGATATATAAAAAATTTTAACTAATATTTTCTCATCCTAACTAGTATAGAGTATCAACAATGAAGCTCACTATGTTACCAAATTATTTAATGAGATTATGGAGAGCTTCTGTTTCACTTTTTGTTCTTTTATACTCTATCAATGTCAGAAAAGGTGGACGAAGAGAATGCTCAATTTCTCTGTTATGAATCACGAGGGCCAGTATTATTAGTGCTATAAGGGCAATCACAGTAGCCTCAATATACCGTATAAAAAACCCGAATATAAAAAAAAAAATTGGGAAAATCGCATCACAGCAGCCCCCCCAAACGAGAGAAATACGGAAGCTGATGAACAGTGGCTCCTTATGTTTGAGGAGCAACTGTTCATCCTCTTAAGTATTAATTAATCCTTTTTTCTCTCTTTTCCACTCTGTCTCCCGCTTTTGCTCCCTCAAGTTGGTGCCAAGAATACCGGTGCTCACCAGTTGGGGTTTCACAGAATTTAATTTTCCTGGTAAAATTTTCTCAGGAACCAAACAATACAATTTACAAAATAAAAAGAAAAATTAAAAGAACATGAAAACCCACCGGGAGCAGTGGCACTCGCGTTTGTCTGTGGAGCGGTGGCCTCAATCGGGTTTGGAGATTCAGTGGGTTTCGCCCAGGGAACCGGTGTGTGGGTCCCAGTCCGACTGTGATGATGGGCGGAATTGTGGGTGTAGAAGCAGGCGTAACAGACGACTTGTGAAGGAGAAGTAAAAAAGGAAAGAAAAAAGAAAGGGGACGACTTGTGCAGGGGGGGGGAAAAAAAAAAAAAAAAGGGAGAGGATATACAACAGGAAGAGAGGGAGAGGGAAGAGAAAAATGAGAAAGGAAGGTATTTTAGGAGTTGTGAAAAAAATAAATAAATAAAAATAAAATAATAAATATATATTAAAAAATGAAATAGTAAAGTTAAAATAGGGAGTTTAGTGTAGTTATGCTTTAACTAAATTAAAAAAAGTGAGTTTTTTAGAACCCAATTGGCAAAAATTATGAGGAGTCTACTGTGAGTGGTCTAATTTAATTTTTTGGTGTCAAACCATGTGTTGATATCAACTAGAGCATATTTTCTCGATCTAGGTGAAGTGAAAATTGTAAACTCAAATAATTATGGGATGAAAGTGTACTGCCTTGCCTAATCAAGGTCAAGGTATGATCTTATATTTATACATTCAGATTACAAGAGTTTTAGATTAACACAACTACAACATTTTGATCTTAGATACATATCTCTAGTTGCTATGTTTATCTATAGCTAGAATAGTCTTTGAATTAGGTAACTGTGAAAGAGGTTTATCCTTATCATTAACACGCCCCCTCAAGCCCAACGGAATGGGAAGAACGTTGAGCTTGGTCCGAAGTTGAGCAAAACGGGAAGAAGAGATTGGCTTGGTCAGAAGATCAGCAAGCTGATCTTTGCTGCAGATAAATTGCACATTGAGAGTCTTCTTAGCAACCATATCCCGAACAAAGTGGAAGTCAATTTCCACATGTTTAGTGCGAGCATGAAAGACCGGGTTGGAGGAGAGGTAGGTAGCACCAATATTGTCACACCAAAGAGTTGGAGGGGTGGACAATGCTAAACCAAGTTCACTAAAGAGGGATTGAAGCCATTTGAGTTCAGCAGCAGCATTGGCAAGGGCTTTGTATTCGGCTTCAGTGCTGGAACGGGCAACAGTAGCTTGTTTACGACAACTCCAGGATACGAGATTGTTGCCCAAGAAAATGCAGAAGCTGCCAGTAGAGCGGCGATCATCACGGCTGCCAGCCCAATCCGCATCAAAAAAGGCTTGTAAAGTGTTACAAGAGGTGCGATATATTTGCAACCCAAAGGTGAGAGTTTGCTTGAGGTACCTCAACAACCGTTTAGCAGATTGCCAATGAAGCATAGTGGGCTTGTGCATAAACTGAGAAAGCTTGTTGACAGCAAACGCAATGTCAGGACGAGTTAGGGACAGGTATTGCAAAGCACCAACAGTGCTTCGAAATAAGGTGACATCCGAGAAGGATTCACCTTCATGAGCTGTGAGACTGGTGGTAGAAGCCATAGGTGAACTGACTGGCTTAGCTTCATGCATGTTGGTACATTTCAGAAGATTAACAATGTATCTTTGTTGAGATAAAAGAATGCCATGAGCATTGGGAATCACTTCAACACCCAAAAAATAGTTCAATTTCCCTAAATCTTTAACAGCAAAATCAGATTCCAGTAGGATGAGCAGTTTATCAATCTCAGACTTGTTAGAGAATGTAATAATGATATCATCTACGTATATGAGAATAAACATAGTGAAGCTCTTGGACTTGTAAATAAACAGAGACGTATCAGATAAAGACCCATGAAATCCAAGGTGAAGGAGTCGTGAGCTAAGTCTGGAAAACCAAGCCCATGGGGCTTGTTTAAGGCCATAAATGGTCTTGTTAAGCTTGCAGACATGTGAGGGATATGATGGGTGCTGATACCCAGGGGGTTGGGCCATGAAAACATCCTCAGAAAGTTGACCATGGAGGAAAGCATTCTGGATATCAATTTGGCGAATATACCAACCAGCAGAAATGGCAATGGAAAGAATAGCACGTACCGTGGTGGGTTTGATCACTGGGCTGTATGTTTCGCCATAGTCGATGCCGGGTTGTTGGTGAAAACCCTTTGCAACTAGCCGTGCTTTAAAACGCTCAATTGAGCCATCAGCATGCCGCTTTATTCGGAAGACCCATTTGCAGCCGATTAAGTTCTGTGCAGGTGAAGATGGTACAAGTGTCCATGTGTGGTTCTTGAGAAGAGCATCAAACTCAAGGTTCATAGCTTGGCGCCAGTGAAGACTCTTGGAGGCGGAAGTGTGGCAGGTGGGTTCAGTGAGATCAGGTTTAGTGGTGGTTTCGGCAAGGAGAGCTTTAGGGATTGGGTAGCGAATGGTTCCATCCGTGTATGTCTTGGGTTTGGATATTTGGTTTTGGGATCGGGTTTTCATGGGGTGGATGGGAGGAGGAGGTTGTGGTTGATCGGTGGTGCTGGAAGTTTCTGGAGTGTTGGAGTTTTCGAGTGAGGAGTTGGGAGTTTCTGGAGTTACGATGGGGTCTGATTCGGGTAGAGAAGATGGGTTAGTGGTGATGCTATTAAGTGAAGGATTATGGGCCGGGTTATGTTGGTTGGGCCGTGGTGAGCAGCTTGAGTCCGTGAGAGGCCTGACTGGAGAAGCAGCACTGTTATGCGGCCCAAGTGAAGGTAGCTGTAGCAGTCCAACGGGAAGGCCAAGAATTGATGGTGTGGATTGAGAAACTGGGTTTGGAACTTGTTGGAAGGGAAATTGGGCCTCTAGAAAAATAACATCACGAGATATATAAGTGCGACCAATGGAAATGTGAAAACATTTGTACCCTTTGTGAGAAATACTATAACCAAGAAAGACACACTGAGTAGAGCGAGGTTGTAATTTATGTGAATTGTAGGGCCTTAAATTGGGCCAACATGCACAACCAAATGTTTTTAAAAAATTGTACTCAGGCGGAGTATGAAATAATTTCTCAAAGGGTGAAATATTTTTTAGGAGAGTTTGAGGAAGACGATTGATTAAATAACAAGCTGTTTGGAATGCATCATCCCAAAAACGAAGTGGGATATTAGCATGATAAAGCAAGGCTAGACCGGTTTCAACAATGTGCCTATGTTTTCTTTCAACTGCACCATTTTGTTGGTGAGTGTGTGGGCAAGAGACACGATGTGAGATGCCACAATTTGCAAAATAGTTGGAGAGAGAGCGGTATTCACCTCCCCAATTTGATTGGATTGATTTTATTTGCAAATTAAAATAACGCTCAACATATTTTTGAAATTTAATGAAAATTGGAAGAGCATCATTTTTATGAGACATTGGAAAGAGCCATGTGTATCGACTGTAAGCATCTAGAAAAGAAATATAATATCGATTGCCATTGCGAGAACAAACAGGCGAATTGCCCCACACATCACTATAAATTAATTCTAAAGGAGATTTAATTTGAGTGCGTGATAAAGAAAAAGGAAGTTGTTTACTCTTAGAGCTAAGACAAGCAGAACAACTAAATTCTGATTTATTTGAATTTACTGGAAGACCAAATTTGGAAATTATCTGTGTGACGACTCGAAAAGTAGGATGACCTAGGCGAGAATGCCATTGGTGGATTGAGGTGCGTTCACCAAATAAAGCAGTGGGAGATGAGGAAGCTTTACTTGGAAGAAGAGGGAATGGATACAGTCCATCTTTACTCGGCCAGCATAACAGTGTTTTCCCCGAATCCAGAGCCTGCACACGAAAACAAGAAGGACGAAAATCCATGGAAGTATTAGTGTCTTTGGTAAATTTGTGAACTGAAATCAGATTTTTTGATATTTGAGGAACATGTAAGACATTATTTAAAAGAAATGAGGTAGTGGGTGTAGAAAATTGGGTGGACCCAATATGTTTAATTGGTAAACTAGTACCATTACCAACACGGATTTGGTCAGGGCCATGGTATTCATCTGCACGAACATTGAGATTGGCTAAGTCAGAAGTAAGGTGATGAGTGGCACCGGAGTCACTGTACCAATTTGGGTCAGGAGCATAATTCGGGGTAGCCAGAAGTGCCTGCATATTAGGAGAAGTTTCCACTGTGTATGAATTGTCAAACCTGTGATAACAGGTTAAAGCAGAGTGACCGGGCTTAGAGCAAACTTGGCAAACAGGGCGAGGGTTATTATTGTAATTGCCTCTGCCACGGCCACGGCCACGGTACTGGCGGTGCTGATTGGAGGGAAAGTTACGGCCAGAGTTGGAGGAAGCTGGTGGAGTGTATGGTTTGCCACCACGACCACCACGGTTGGAGGAGGAACGATTGGCAAAGTTCGCGGTGGCCAAGGAGAGATCAACGGAGAGTTGATGTTGGGCCAAGCGTAACTCGTGAGAGAGAAAGTCACCATAGAGCTCATTGAGTGTGACTTCTCCACGGCGCTGTTGAATGGCAGTGACTAAAGCATCATATTCAGGTCCAAGTCCAGCCAAGAAGAAATTAACAAGATCAAAATCCTTCAAGGGTTGATCAATAGCAGCAAGGGTATCAGCCACAGATGTGAATTTTTGGTAGAAATCAACCATAGAGGAGTCACCTTTCTTCAAAGTTGAGATTTGGTGATGGAGTTGCATGCTACGGGCTCGAGACTGAGATGTGAACATGCGTTCAAGACAAAGCCAGACATCACGGGATGTGTTGCATTTGACAACATGGGCAAGCACGGTTTCAGAAAGAGAGGATATGAGAGCACTTAAGATCATTTGATCTTGGGTGTGCCAGATGTAGAAATCGGGATTGGGGAGTGCAGCGGTGGTGCCAGAATCTGGGACGGCAAGAGATGTAGGGGCTGGTTTGGTTCCATCAATGAAGCCATAAAGATGTTGGCCTCGAAGGTAAGGAATAATCTGGGCTTTCCAGAGAAGGTAATTGTCCCGAGTTAATTTGATTGTGATGAGATGTTGGATGTGGGGAAGAGATGTAGGAGCATTTGTGGTAGATATGGTGGGGGAGGACTCGGTGGTGGAGGAGGAGGAAGATGTTGAAGACATGGTGTTTGATGAAAGGTGTGTGAGAAGAAAAAGAGACGAAGGTCAGTTTAATGGCTCTGATACCATGTAAACTCAAATAATTATGGGATGAAAGTGTACTGCCTTGCCTAATCAAGGTCAAGGTATGATCTTATATTTATACATTCAGATTACAAGAGTTTTAGATTAACACAACTACAACATTTTGATCTTAGATACATATCTCTAGTTGCTGTGTTTATCTATAGCTAGAATAGTCTTTGAATTAGGTAACTGTGAAGGAGGTTTATCCTTATCATTAACAAAAATTGTGTCATATATTTCCATAACTTTTCGGGGTTTAGAAATTTTGGCTTTTTGTATAGGTTCAGATTTTTATGACCTCTTATGTGCAGTGCCATTTCTGTAGCTTTTCACCAAATTGTTTAGAGCTTCAGGTTTTGACTTGAGTTTTTATTAGGTCATCCAAACATTGGTTTTATTGTTCAAATTTTAAAACATAGGTGAGACATTAAAAACCTGATTTAAAGATTGTGCTTGAATGCTATATATGGAGTTGCATGTAGTGAGATTTATTCTTTGTGCTGTAAAAGAAAAGTTAGTAAATCTGTTTTTTTAACTTGTCAAATAGAAACTTAGAGAGAATATGTAAGCTATCATTCTTTGCTTTTAGGCATCAAGGCCGAACCTTATTCTCTGGTTTCCTGCTAGGATTCTTATTCTAATGAGCTTTAGATGTAAGACTTGGGTTAATGCTTTGAAGTTTGAACTGCATATTCTGTTTTGGTAGTAGAATACTTGTCATCCTTATTCGTTTCTCTTAGTTTTGTTTTAGCTGTGGTGTGAGACTTTTTGAGTACCTTGAGAAAACATCTATTTTTGAGTTAATAAATTATAGTCATTTGAAGTTTTGTAGCTTTAGATTCATTTGACTAACTTTATGTCATATAAATGTATGCAGATAGAAGTAATTTCCCTTCAAGTTTGTAATGTTTTTGCACTTTTCGGAATGCAATTTTAAGAATCTTGTGTTATGTGCTGTATATGCAAATGGAGGATCTTGAAAAAGAGTAGTAAGAGTGCAAGACTAACAATAAATGAGAAATGGCCTCTTCTTGGTCAAGAACTTAATAAACTATTTTATATGGCCTGACTCATCCTATCTACCCTAGGCAGTTGCACTAAATCATAATATTGTGCAACACACATCAAAATGCAGTCTAACATCAATGGGAAATGGCTGTCAAGCATTTAGGCTATACTTACATGATTGTACATTCCTTGGTGACTTGTATGCAGTGCTTAGATGTAAATGAAAAATGAGCCTTATGCTTTGTAATATGTTAAAATCTGTGATGTAGTCATATTGGAAGCAAAAAATCCCTTTGTCAAAGCACATTCAAATTCCAAAATTTTTGGGTCAACTTCAGTATGGAAAGCTTTGGCAAAACCAAATATTTGAATTCTTTATCTAAAATTTAAGTGACATTGTTCCGAAATAACATCAAAGCTTAAATTACTCTAAAAATAAGCAACGAGCAGCCTATATGACTAAAATCAATACGAAAGAGCATGACACATTTTAATAGAGGGGGTGAGCTTCTGGTGTGGCATTCTCCTTTTCTTTCCACATCTAAGCAAATGAATTTTTCAAAATTGTTGATTTCTCTTTATTTGCTTCATCAATCACGAGCTCTACAGCTAGCTTGTACCGCATATTCTTTGATCGCTCGTCCTACAAATAATTCAATACATAAATAAAAAAATATATACAAAATTCCAACAAAACCTGTATTTTATTTACAAGAATAATATTACCTCCAAAGAAAGGTTGCCCTTGATTTGATTAGGATACATGCATTTAATCACATATAGGCCGCAATCATACCTGAAAGTAACAATTACTTATTAAAAAAATGATATCTGAACTTTTTTCATAATTACACATTAAAATTTAAAACTTACCAATTTTTCTGTGTATAATTCGTGCTTAAGAACACAGGAAAGTTGACAATCTTATTGGTATATTTATCATTCTCCACAAATGTCAGGAACTTATCAAGGCATTCAATCTATCACACAATTGACATTCAAAGCAAAACTATACATTAGAAATAAAAATGTATAATTTTATAACATTCAAAGCAAATAACATAACCATATTCATATAAAAGAAAGATAGAAATTAACATGTACCACACTTTGAACTGCCTTTATTCGAGAATTAGATGCGCTTGAAGAAGAGTCAAAAATATTAATACAGCTTTTATCTAAGTAGACGACACATAGATACCAGTGCCTGTTATTGTCATTCATAGGGATGTATATCTACATGTTACAGTGAACACTATATTAAAATCTGTAAATGTAATATATATATATATATATCCAAGATGTAAACGGCAGTACAATGAGATTACCTGGTCACATATGGCTAAATCTGACATATATTTTTTCTTATTCCAAAATGATTTTTTTAACCATCCACAAATATCAGTTTTGCCATCTGCATCAAGAATTTTTTGCTACAACCAAATGTTTCACTAAATCAAACTAATAAAAAAACAAGATAAGTAATATTAAGTAACCATTATAAGCAACATCCAAAAATATAACATAAACGTACCGAAAAATAAGTTGGCAAATACCAAACAGGAGGATCAATCGATCCTTTCTTCTCTTCATGGGTCCTCTTGCACACATATAGGTTGATAATCTAAAATACAATATTAAGTTAGAGCATAATTAAACGACACTACCATTCAACAACCATTAAAACCTCATTTACTTACCACACTACTTATCCATTGTCCTGGGAGCAAACTATGGAAAGCATTACGATCAGCATTCTCATAAATCATGTCTGAAAGGACTTCACTACACATTGTACAAGCCATGTGGTAAAGTTTTATATTTTAAATAATTATTCCTTATGCATATATATAAATAAAACTACTACATGTGTATATAAATACGTACCTTCCAGGCAAATCCATGTTGAAAATATAATTACATAATACGGTCTCACTATCAGTTAATGGTAAGAACTCATTCACGACCTCTTCAATATTCCAACTACCCCAACTTAAGTCCTGATGAATAATATAATCTATAAATTAACATTGTCAAATGTGTTGTATCCACAATCTTAAGCAGTAATATCCATATATAGATTGACTCACATTAGGAAGATCTCCAGCCTTCTTTTTATTCTTTTGTTTTGGTGGAGATGCCATCTTCCCTTCTGTGTTGACAGGTTCTACATCATCTTGAGCTTCATTTTCATTCATGTCTCCAATGTGTTTCCTTGCTAGACTCCTAGTGGCCAATTCATCAAAAATGTCCCTCTTAAAGCTGGACAACTGATTTTCTACTCGAGCTCTATTTTCATTCATATCTCCAATGATTCTATTTGTTAGACTCCGCATCTCATTAAGGATATCACTCTTACATGTGGCCAACTCATCAAAAATGACCCTCTTAAAGCTTGACAACTGGTTTTCAAGTCCAGAATTTCTTTCTACTTGAGCTCCATTTTCATTCATGTCTCCAATGCTTTTATTTAATAGACTCCGCATATCCCTCTTACATGTGGCCAACTCATCTAAAATAACCTTCTTAAAGCTTGACAACTGATTTTCAAGTCCAAAATTGCCTTCTCCAAACCCCTGTAGAAAAATTGTAGACACAATTATCATCAACTGTACATCAACAAATCATCATCAATTGAAATAGATTTTAAGGTGAAATAATACCGGATATTTCATGTGATCACTCTGACATGACCTACCATTTTGATGACTATTATCTTCGTCTTCGGATGAAATAAGGTCCGTTGAATGTGTCGAAATTAACTATAATGAAATTAAAAGAGCTTATGACTACATTGAAAAAAAGAAAAAGAAAAAATCACAACAATACAACTATAAGTATTAGAACATTACCTTAGGCCTATCCAAACTACCAATGGCATGTAACAACTTAGGTCGTTTAGGCAATTGTTCAACAATCCTTTCTGTGTTTACATGCTTGTAATAATATAACTGTAACATGTATAAAATGGTCATAACATTTCAACATCAAAACCATATAATTGAATGTAACAAATTACTAGACATTACCATTAGAAGCATCACACAACCATTAACGCCAGCTGATTTATCCTCCCTGAATTTTCGCACACCTTCAACAAGAAACTCTAATACGAACTTCGCCCAGTTCAAGTTTTTAACATTTTCAATCTTATGGAGAATCAAAATTAAAGATCGCTTCACAGTAAGCTTTGGTGTGGGACATAAAAATGTACTCAAGACGAACAACAAAAAATAGAAAATAAATTTATTTCCTGAAGTCTTAATCTCCATCAATTGTTCTTCCACCTCCGCTATTGTAATATTTCCTACTTCTTTTAATCCATATGATTGACATACAGACTTTATCTCTTTCGAATTCCCAGAGATACGTATATCTATCCCATTTGATTTTAATCCCATCATGTTTTCAATATCCCTAGGTGATATCAATAACTTCCTAGTATCTATACACAGTGCACACTGCTTTGGATCAAATCTATCAACCAACAATTTGCATAACACCCTATCTAATCGAGAATATTTTAAATCTAGAATACCCCCAAACCCCAACTCTTGAATGACACATTTTTGACATTCATTTAATTTTCCAACCATCTTCATAACACGTTGAGGTGCACACCGAGTCTTTAATGCAACCTGCTTTATAAAAGTAGAAAACAATTTCATAATGAGTGACATGAATTCCAATACATATAGATGCATGTAATAAAATTATGGAGTCACTACTTACTTTATGTGGTTCTTTCTTAATATTTGCTTTTTTTGTTCTATATATTTCAGAATTCTTCTTTGCTTCTCTCTTAAACACTAATTTTTCATCTTCAGGAAGACTTTTCCATTTTTCTGTAATCGCAGTTCTTACCTGTAATCTTGATCAAATGTTCATACTCAAGTAAGATGTCATATTGTATGTCAACTAAACAATATGTTTAAGAAATTAAGTTAACCAAGTATAAATGGAGACATAGCAATGAAAAGAACAATATTTTCTTACATCTTTGCTAATTTTTTGGACATGCCCTCCAGATTTCCTCAACTCAATTTCTTTTTTACTGCAAATATAAAATTAATAGATTCCATGAATACGATTATAACAAATTGTTAATTAATATTAGCGTAGACATAATAAATTGGAGGTATCTTACGTGAAAAGAATATATGATCCAGGTGGACGTTTCAGATTGCTAGCATCTGTATCCTCAGCTGCACTATTTTGTATGGATCCCATCCTCCTCTATATCATTATAATGAAAGAACAA
>BKZX01026999.1:0-18321 GCA_014362285.1 Fagus crenata
TACTCTTTCCCACACCCGGCATCCCCCACACACCAATAATGCTGATATCAACATCTCGTAGTGCCTCCATAATTCCATTCATAGTTAAGATTCTTGACCTACAGGGCATGTAATCCATATTTGTCGTAGTCACCATCTCCTGTAAAGCAAGACGGTAGGATACTTTGTCAAATCTACCATTCTCCAAGACTTCATCAATATCTTGCACTATCTTCTTGGCTTTCTTACTTTGTCGATGTCGAAACATCAAGTTCAGGCATGTCCCATTGGAACACCACTTCCTTGCTTTTTCTTCATCTTCAAGAACTTTCCTGGCTTCTTCCATTTTGACATCCACATTTTCTAACCACGTGGTAACTCCGCGTTCAATTTCTTCAGCATTTCTTTTTGCATCATCAACGGAATGTTGCACCCTTTCTCTAGCACCCTGCAATTGCAATTCTCGTTTCTTCACATACTCAATGTTGCTGTTGTAGTGAAACGAATAACCTAGCCACTGTCCAACTGGTGCAATCATAGACTCGACAAGTTTTGATGCAATCGCACAAATGACCTCCATTTTGGTTTAATATCTTCCTCCCTTTCTCCTTCAAAATTTTTATTTTGTGTGTCAAAACCAAGAAAAAGACAACTAGAAATTACAGTGACGCTAAATCATAGGGAGAAAGAGTGAAATACCCTCTCTTTAATTTCAAACTTGCATTTCTTTACAGCATATATAGGAAAAGTAGTAGAACACTTTCTTCACCAACCCCTCGAGATGTGCCTAGTTATGAATATTCAAGCTACGTCAAAAAACAAGATTTGTTGAGATTAAAAATATGAAAATTCAAATATAATGAAAGATATTTTATTATTTCCTTAATCATAATAAAAAACACGACTGTCAAGTATCAACTAATACATGCCCATGGGATTACTTCGAACTAGGGTTGTCCATGGTTTGGGTTGGATTAGGTTTGGGGCTAAACCATTACTCGATCGTATGATTCGGGCTAACGAATAATACATCTGCTATCCATTTGAATGGATGGTCAGATTGGGCGGTTCAGGTACAGTTGGTTTTGGATCTGGTCATTTGCAATAGGATCTCATTTGATTCGGCATATATTTCTCTGGATGTAGTAAGATCTCCACAGATCTGACGAAGATCTCACTGGATCTGATGAGTTCTCCACATATATGGGGGAGATTTAGCCGAATATGGTGAGATCGATCTTTGAAGGAAGGATAGCAGCGAAGGTACGAAGGAAGATGGTATCGGCTGTAATCGGATTTCTAAATAGGGAATTGGACAGTTGATCTGCTTGTATTGGGTTTTGAAGTTCAGCAACAGTCGTCAACCCACTCGCCACTTAGATCAAATGATTGTGGTCTCGAGTGAGTCTTGGTCGGACGGGTTTGTCGGGTAGGCATAGACAATCCTAGTCAGGAGAATGCTTTGGATACCCATGTTATCCAAACAAAAAGAAAGAAAGAAAATAGGAACTAATACAAGATCAAGGTTTTTAATTCGAAATCTAACCATCATATAATCTTAGTATTTACATTTATAGGAAGTCCTATTTTTAAGTATTATTCACATGAGTGAGATTTTATTGTCCAAATTAGTCTTAAGTATTACATATGTAATATGTGTACATTTTACGTGTTCAAAATGTATGTGTATCTACGTATATCCACAAGTCTATAGAAACATATTATTGTTAGTTATAGATTTTTTCCTCCTAAAGTCAAATCCTAGTTCTACCATTGGATAAATCTCATATGAATTTAATTTGTAAGATCCACTAATTCATGTAGAGTAGAGAGTACCATGTCATTGTACTCCAAGAATATTGAATAATTAATTACTCGAAAGAAAGATGTAGAAAATATTGATGTAGTATAATAGGAAATGTTAGTTTTTTTTTTTTTTTTAATAGGAAATGTTATTTCCACATGTTATTTCCACACCTATTTGTGATATTTCCACACCAATGGTGTAGAAATATCACAAATAGGTGTGAAATTTCACACCCTATTTGATATTTCTACACCATTTTATTTCTGCACCAAATGGTGCAGAAATATCAAATAAGGATGTGGAAATAACATTGCCCTTTTTATATATGAATAAGTTGTGTCGTAATTGTTTCATAATGAAAATTTCACTTATAATTCTCATATAATGATTTTAGTAATTAAATACAACTCAAGTATAGCTTATTACAGTTTTTTTTTTTTTTAAATCATAAAATGATTAAATTATATAGTAATCATTTGTGTATCTAAAATTTTAGATTGTAACTTGAAAACAATATCAAAATCTTAACTTTATTATATAATT
The DNA here is from genome assembly GCA_014362285.1 of Fagus crenata. Taxonomy (NCBI): domain Eukaryota; kingdom Viridiplantae; phylum Streptophyta; class Magnoliopsida; order Fagales; family Fagaceae; genus Fagus; species Fagus crenata. The sequence continues at coordinate 2,330 of BKZX01026999.1, forward strand.
ATTTTTTAATTTTATTATTTATACATTCATTTTTAATGCAAAATTATAAATTATTAAATAAAGAATTTAAACTCTTAATATTTTTGAATAATAATATTTTTTTGTATATTTTTTCTCGAGTTAAAACTTTATCTTCTTTATATATTTTTTTAATTTTATTTTGTCCTTGTTTTCCTTTTATTACTTTTCAATCTTAAAAAAGTTGGATTAAATTGGAAACATTATTTTTAATCAAAATTTGACATATAAACAATAAATATCAAAAAATAAATATATATTTAAAAAAAAAAAAAAAAACCACAAAACAAAAAAGTATATATAATAGGGAATTTGGGTGGGGCCAGGGGAAATTGCTTCCCTCGACTCTACTGACTTCACCTTTGGACCCATCATTCATGTGAGGAAAAATAATATCACATCCTTGTACTCTAAAAGTATCGAATAATTTTCGTTTTCCATATATAAGACGTTAAAAGTGATATCTCATATGTATACTAAAAGATAGAAAAGTTCGATAGGAAAGGATAGAGACACAAACAGATTACAATGAATTTTCATCATTGTTGCTATCGCTATTATGTGCTTGGAGATTACATGTATGTATCTGTGTAGTCGTTGTTAAAGTATATCAAGGCATATTCATGGTCAAGGCACAAGTCCAATACTTAATGTATAAGCAAAGTATATTACTTGTATTACACTCATGTTAACCCTAATTGATGTATGGTTAGTCTAGTGTTATTCTCCTATAAATACCTTACTAAGGGTTCAATGTAATACAAGTTGTCTTATAGTAAAAATATAATCATTAAAGGCTTTCCTTTGTGGAAGTAGGCCGTCAGGCTGAACCACGTCACCCTTGTGCTTCCACTCTCTCTTTACTCCTTACATAATTTACATATTATTCTATACTTGCTTGCTATAATCCTAACATGGCATCTAAGCTTTATTGCTCAAAATTTAACATGGTATTAGAGCCAAATTCGTTCTTGAGGTGTTTGCAGTCTAGTCTTCCTTGGCTTTATTCCGCTACCGCTCCGTTGCCTAGAAGACCACTACCATCACAGATCTCCCGTTACTACCTCTTAGATCAAGACAATGACCACATGTTTTTAAAGATCTCAGGCCGCTCATTCTAACCCCATAAAAATCATTGTCATCGAACGTTCCATGTGCCACCACGCGCAGTCCGAATTTCCAGCTATAAATCCACAGGCTCCACGCGATTTTCGTGCTGCCAGTTCCGGTTTATGAGAATCTGAGCCTCCAATCGCGTGCTGCCAGTTCTGGTTGATAAGAATCTGACCCTCCGATCGCATCATTGAGCATACCATTAGACAGATCGTTTCCTAATCTATCCAACCTAGTGATTTTATCTCAATCGGAAGTCCAACGCGCCTCTTAAAGCTTCAAATGTCATCTCCACATGCCTCACACGCCGATCGTTGCTTCCTCCCGCGCTACACGCGCCTTACGCACGCCATAGAGCTTCCTGCCCCAGTCTTCACAACGTATCATCATCTTGTCATGCCACATCAGCCTACTACAAGTCATCTACCACATCAACCCTAATAACTAATCAACAGCCATGTCATCGTTGACTTTCCAAGCTTGCAGTTGACTTTGACTCGTGTATTTAGCTGCTGACTTTGGTTGACCGTCGCGTTTTGTTGTTGATCGCCGTCTTCTGTCATTGACCACCGCTAGTTTTTTGTTGACCTACATTTGCCGACCATTCTAGACACTATTTTTTTCCCCCAAAAAAGCACTTTCCCACTCCATTTTTTGCATATATTCTAATTTTGGAGTCCATTGGCTCATTTGAAGATCCCAAGTCAGATATATCGGCCCATAATTCATTCTTTATGGTACAAACTATGCGAGATTTTCCAATTCGCTCACATGCCTTTACACGATGATGCCAATGTTTCTCTGGTCACCTTTGTAGCCATCCTTGGCCTTAGTAACCACTTTCTGGTCACAGGTGTAAATGTTTTTTAATAATAAATGATCTAGATTATGACATGTCATCGTTCCACTAACAAAATCTCTAAAATAACAAAACAAACGACATAGTTAACCCTTAACATTCATTTTATCTGATATTATTCTTAAAACTAAAAAATAAAAAATAACCTTATCCTATGTTCATCCAAAACAAAATTCCCAACTTTTTGGGTTTTCTTCTTCATCATCTTCTATAGATCAATCTCTTCAAATTGTCCATGAATGACTATTGACAGGTCAATTGAGACACGGTGTCTTTGGATCTTTCTGTTTGTCTCTCTTAACATTAACAAAAATGAATTTTTATGCAAAGGTTTTTTTTATCCAGATATGGGCTTCTACGGGCCCCCCCCCCCCCCTTTATGGGATTATTTGGTTGGTTTCTAGGTTTGGAGACATGAGTTTCTTAGCAGTTTATTTCATGTTTGAGATCAGATTGTGGAAGAAAGAAGCAAAATGAGGGCATGAGGGAAAGAGGGAGAGGATACAATACCGGTCTGCAAAGTGACGCAACAAAATAGAAAGGAAAAGAATATGTCGTTCTCCTTCAAGTGATAATACCTAAAAATCCACTACGAGTCTTTGAATCAACAAGAAATAGAGAATAATAGAAGAGAAAACTATTTTTGAATATTTTATTAATGAAAAACTGAATTTCCTTGGATGTTACAAGCAATATAAATAATAAAAGAAGGAACCAGAAGTCTCTTAGGAAGACACTAGAAATCTGAATTCGTGGTAAGCACGAAATTAGGCTAAAAATAGGAAAAAACTTTATCAAAAACGAAAAAATTGAGTTAATTACAAAATCAACTCTTACTAACTCTAGGAAAAGTTCCAAAACAGACGAGACTTGTTTCTGACTTTTAAATTGAAAATTACAATAAAAGGGAACATTACCATAAACAGCAAATTTGACTAATCAAGAACCTAAACGAAGTAATTTGCGTGAAAACTGGGGAGGCTCATGGCCATAAGGTGATGAGCCTTAATCTTAGCAAAGATTCCAAGCAACTCACCAAATTTCAAACAATTTTTTCGTTTTCGCCAAAAGGATTTTTATTAGAGATTTTTTGCTTTCCAAACTTGCATGTTGACTTGTGACAGTTTCATTGTTCTATGAAAGCCATGGTTTTAAAAACCGGACCGGACCGGCCGGTTCAACCGGTTCAACTGGGGACCGGTGTCTAATCTGGTCCGGTTCTCTGAAAAAACCGGAAAATTAGAAAAATAGGTCAAAAACCAGAAACCGCCGGTTCGACCATAAAAACCGCGAACCGGAGCGGTTGAACCGGTTTTGGCCCGGTTCCACTAATTCCAAAACTGCACCGTTTTGGTCAAATTTTTTTCAATTTCTTTGATCTTATCAACAAAAAAAAAAAAAAAAAAAAAAAACTCAGATTTGAAGCCCTCTCTCTCGATGATTTCACGCGATTTGCTCCCAAAATCTTCCAAAATCATGTATACGCACCGCAGTTTTTTCTATACAAAATACCTAAATTATCCTCAACTTTTATTCTTTATAACCAAAATATCAGCCAAAACCTTCTCCGCTTCGTCTTCCCCTTCTTCTTCTTCTTCTTCCCCGCTCCTTCTTCTTCTTCTTCCTTTTTTGTTTTTGTATTTTCCGTTGAAGCTCTCTGTCTGACTCTCTACACCTGCTAATCACTTCTTCTTCTTCTTTCTTTATTTTTTCGGTTTTTTCACCCATCACTTCTACTTTTTATCTTCCCAAGTTCTGCTTTTTGTCTTCCCAAGTTATATACAATTTTTTATTTAGTTTTTATTCAAGATTTTGACTACACTTAAACACCACCACTACACTACACGTAACAGCAGCACTTCTTCTTCTTCTTTCTTTATTTTTTCGGTTTTTTCACACATCACTTCTACTTTTTATCTTCCCAAGTTCTGCCTTTTGTCTTCCCAAGTTATATACAATTTTTTATTTAATTTTTATTCAAGATTTTAACTACACTTAAACACCACCACTACACATAACAGCAGTTTGTCAATGTGATGTGTACATAGTTACATATTTGGTTTAAGGATGTAATGGAATTCATAGTTATTTGGTTTAAGGATTATTATTTTGTGATGTAAACATGTTTAGTTACATATTTACATAGTTATATTTTGCTTAGTTTTGATTTTTTTCTCAAAATATAAAATGTGAAAACTCATATAAAGTATTTTAAAATTTGCTATATATTTGTTAACCTTATATTATTAGTTACAAATTTTTTTTGTATTTATTTAATTATTTATATAATTTTAAAATTATTAATTATTTATTTATGACGTCACCGGTTCGACCACCGGTCCGACCCCGGTCGAACCACTAGTACGGGAACCACTCCCTTTTCCGGTTCTCTCCCCGGTCCGGTTTTTAAAACCATGATGAAAGCATGTGTTGTCTATTCTACACCACAAAAGGAGGAGATTCAACTCATTTGAGAAGGAGATCAAAGTCGCAATGATTATTGCTACAAAAGGGGGAAGGGGGAAGGGGGAGAGGATGAATTTTTTTTTTTCCTTTGCAAACGTTTTAGGTTAATGACGTGGAGTATATATGGGCTTTTGAGTTAATTTTGAAAACCATTATTTTAAGGGTTTTATTAATGGAATGATAAAATGACATTATCTAGACCATTTAGTATAAAAAGATCGAAAAGTTTGGATTAGAAGCACTCTATTTGATAGAATTCTTTAAGAACTCTAGAAGAACCCCATCGTAACTTTCTCTCTCACTCTCTCATTAATTCGCCCAAATCAACCTTTCTTTTCCATGGTCTAAACTCGGCATTAACTACCTAACCTCCTAAAACTCTTCAGACGTGTTTGACATTAAATGGCCAACACTCCTAAGCCACCCTATCCAGTGGGAGCCCTTCTTTAGGATAAAACCAAATTAAGTTACTGTAACCAAACACTCGAAATCGGACAAAAACTAAGACTAGCCCACACACCCATGCATGCACGTTCACTACCCAGGACAAGTTTCCCACCATTATAATATGAGAGACACCTATGCTTTGAAAATCAATAAAACCTGATCTAGCTCTCAAGCTATCAATTTAAAAAATCCATCACTACCGAGAACTCAAACTTGTTTACTTAGCCTTGCTAAACTTTTCCCAATACTTTGCTAAATACTTTTGCTTAGTATTGCTGGACCTAGGTTTGTTGGAAATGTTTATTTAAGCTTGTTGAACTTAGTTATATAATCTCATTGAATCTTGTTCACTTAACCTTGTTGGATCTCAAGTTCAATAGTACCACGTCAGCATCTTTAACTGTTGACCGCCATGTCAGCGATTTCACCACCGACCATTGATTTTCGCCTATTGATTGCTGCCTGTCGTCGTTGTCTGGTGTTGACTAACTATTGATCAGCGTTGACTACTGGCATCTGTCGATGACCGACCATTGCAGTCACCAATTTCTTCTGGGCAAATCACTTTCACACATTGTTTTTCACTTAGATTCCAATTTTGGGATTCGTTTTTGTATTTGAAGCTCTTTAGTAGAATAAAATGGCCCATACTTCATTCTTTATGGGTGTAACCTACGAGAAATCTGCCAACTTGCTCACATGTCTCTACACGACATATGCCGATGTTTATCAAATAACTAGTGTAGCCAGCCTTCGGCCCTAGTAGCCACTTTTGGGTCACAAGTGTATCCTTTGCGGCCAACCATCCTCGGGCATTCATCCCTCATCTCTCGTCTCTTGCATGATTCATTCCACATTGTGCTTCGGTCATTCAATTCAGGTCACTTTGAGGCATCTTCAGTCTATACTCTATATGCATCATCTCAGCACTCCAAGAAAACCCAATAAGGAATCCAAATCCAAATAAGAATTTGAGACAATTTCTAAAAAATCTACCTCGACTCAAATTCCATAAAGCAATTTCATTCTTTCGGCAGAAACTCCACCTTAATCCAAACATACTTTCCTCGAACAAGTTGATCTTGTACGCACATATATCTTGATCCAATGTCGAAAGTGCACTAGACATATGTCTTCTCTTGAATTTCACCAAGATAAAACCTTGAGATCTGATACTAATTGGTTGTGATTTGGTGCTAGTGGAAGTGCATTCTCACAAAAAATAACATAAAACATACCCACACAAAACAACAATATATAACGAAGTTCGGCCATCTTAAACCTACATCCACGGGCAACACCAACCAAAAATTCACCATCAACGATAGGGATTATAATCACTCTAACAAACTCACATACTCAAACAGATAACACTCACAAATCTCAAAAACACAAACTTAACCACTCACAATCCCAAAGCCCTAATACACTCAATGACTTTCTCACACTCACAAAACAAACAAACTCTCAACACACAAATATGGGTATTCTTTTAATCCCACTGACTCTCAATATACAAACATGAGTAGTCTTTCTACCCCAATATGGGTAATCATTTAAGCCCAAAAATCTGCCATTTTTTAACAAACTCACTTTTTTTCGTTTAAGAGTCTTCCCTCTCCCCATTTGGGAGGAACCTTAGGCCAAAGCCTACAAATATGGATAATATTTTAACCCCAAAAATCTACTAAATTACTTTTCGAAGAAACCCACTCATGTTCTTCTAGGAGTCTTCCTCTCTCCCCATGTGAGAGGAACCTTTGGCCAAAGCCAACAAACCCTTTGCAATAATGCTTATTTATAATACTCTAATTCTATTCCTTGAAAGACAATGAATACTCTATTAATTCTTTTATAAAAAAAACTTTTCTTCTGCACCAAGGCAAATTTTGTTTTTTCACACCAAGTAAAACTTATTTCCTTTTACTCCAAGAAAATCCAATAAGGAATCCAAACCCAAATAGGAACCTTGGGCCAAAGCTAGCAAATATGGGTAATCTTTCAATCCCAAAAGTCTACCAAATTTCTTTTTGAAGAAACTTTCCCATGTTCTTCTAAGAGTGTTTTCCTCTCCCTAAGTGGGAGGAACCTTGGGCTAAAGCCCCCAAACCCTCAATAATGTTTATTTATAAGACTCCAATTCTATTCCTTAAAAGACAAGTAATACCTTATTAATTTTTTAATACATATCTTTCCTTAGACTTCAAGAAAACCCAATAAGGATTTCAAACCCAAATAGGAGGTTAAGAGAATTTCCAAGATATATATAGATATTCCTTTTTCTTTTTTTCTTTTTTTTGGTTGCTTTTGGGCACTTTTGTGCCCCTCCACCTTTTCTCTTTTCTAAGGGGCTGGAAGATAAGAAGAGCAAAAGTGCAGCGCACATAGAGGGAAGGAAGGACAGTACAGATTTCGAGTACCAAGAAAGGACATAGGACTATTTGTTTTCACTAAATGCAGTCTATTTTTAACATAAGTTTATCTATTGATTTTTAAAACTATATTGTAGACTTTTAAGTTTTTTTTTTTTTTTTAAAGAAAAATAAAATCAATAAAAATAAACTCATACACAAAATATAATTTAAAAACCATAGCAATAGTAATTAAGATAGACAAACCTGTCAAAGATGGTCAGTGGAATGAATACAGGAACCAAAATCATGGTTTGATGGTTTAACTCCCCCCCTCTCCCCCTTAAGTGAAGGTTGAGTGGATTCCAGCCTAAATTTAACCTGTCAAAGATGGGGAAGAAATGCCACTAAGCCAGGACCATCAAAACATACAGAAAATTGCAAAATGATTTAAGAGTGTGAAAATGAATGTGGGAGGAAAAATAAAAGAACAGCAGATAACATTACAAGTCTCCACTTGTGTTTCTAATGGCCTCTCAACTCCACTTTCGTTTTACCAATTAATGGAACATTTGTAACAAAAGGTCTAAATAATTTATTGTTGTTTATGGAATTACTAGACGATATCAAATCATCCATCACCAAAGAAGAACTTGTTGTAGCAAACTTAATTTTTTGTAGGATGGTCGCCAATTTATTTGAAGTCAACAAACAACTTACTTTGAGTGGAGTTCTTCGATAAGAGTTTGGTAACATTAGTTAATGGGGATTTTTGGATTGTTGAGTGGAGTTTTCTCTGTAAATTTTTTGATCCCTAACATTTGATTGGAGTTCTCTCTGTAAATTCTTGGATTAGTGTTCTTTGTTTGTAATCAAGGGTTGTTTAGATTTCGTAGATTATTGAAGTTCTCTCTATAAATTTGTAGTTCAGTGTTCTTTGTTTGTAATCAAGGATTGTTTAGATAGGATAATAAAGATTTGTTTGTAAATTTTATGAGGATAATCAAGGATTCATTGTTTTTAAATGTTCAATTTTCATCTAGTATGAACAACTAGACATTTTTTTTTCCCTATAGAGTAGGTTTGATTCGTTTTGTGTTATGTTTTAAGTCTTTTATTTATTTATTTTTTTAACGGAAGCAATGAGACAGGTTACAGCTTTTAGCGGAGTGAATTACAAGTGGGAAAAGTGTTAGTTTTCAAACCATGGGTAGACAACATGCAAGCAGGCCTAACCACATATAGATAAAGTGTACTTATCCTTTAAAACTAAGCTCGAAGTGAATGAAAGTTAATATAAACCTAAGCCATTTTCACTAACATCAAATAAGCTCAAAGTAAACGACAAAATGGATTAAATAGTAGAAAATAAGTACTTGCAATAAATGTTACAAAGGAAAGTTTGCAGAAATTAACTAAAGAACTTACAAGCATGAAACTCTTGAAACTAAGGAACAAATTTCCTGAAAAACTGATCGTCTAGACTAAACAACACTATTGATCTCTTGATTCTAATCTAAGCTCTTTTTTACGATCTTTTTTGTTCTTAAGTTCTCTTGGATGTGCATTGTGGGAGTTATAACTTATAACCAGCAAGTTAAAATCAACAAGGATTTTTTTTTTCTTGTTTCGTTCTTTCCTTCCTTTGTAGTTTTCAAATCACTCCTGATTAATTGGTTTGTTTGTTTGTTTTTATTTTCGCATAAATTTTTTTAAACAAAAGGAAAAATACAAGAAAAAAATTCAATGTGAATCTAAAGAAATGTTAGGGAATCAAAGAATTCAAACAATAATGTACGAAATAAGAGTGAATGTTAGGATAAATTTAAAAACTAAAGGAGAGCAACGATGGAGACTAGAATAGTCACTAGAATGAATTAAAACCAATATCAAGGTTTGGCAATGGAACATTAGTATAGCGAAGATGTCAAAATGCCTACTGCGAGAACAATGCATTATGGAGGAAAACGCAAGGAACCAATAAAAAGACACCATGGAGGAAAAATCACAAACAACCAATCAAACTTAAAAAACACATGCAACCAATCAAAATGAAAATGCACCACAAAAGAGGAATGATATGACCCACCACAAACCCAAAAGAACAAAGGTAAATAATTATATGATTCATCACAAACCTAAAAAACAAAACAAACAATGTTATATTTTCCAAGAATATTTAAATTCAATACAACCATATGTTTGAATTCAATTAGGGAATCAAATATACCTAACATAAGAAACTGTTCCTAAGTTTCACCCTATATATATATATATATGAAGATAAGTTGGATTCAAGTTATATCTGATGTAACTTCAGAAAAGTTACACATTTTTTATACTGTAGATTTGTAAGAGATCTAATTTAAAACTAATCAAACACCCATGTCATTATTAAAAATTTATTACATACCACATCACTTACCTTGATTCTAGGAATTTTTTTGCTACCCACTGTCCCTAATTCGTACCACTAATGCTTAACGGGAGAAAATTTTTAGCACTCAATCCTTGACTTTTTTTCTCTCTCCTTTTATTGAATGTTGCATATGCAGATGAAATTAATGCAGATGAAGTCAGTGCAATGAAGTGGCAATGCAAGAAGTACGACTTGTAGTAGATACAGTGTATTGTTAGTTAGCTGTCTTAAACTAATAGTAGTTTAGTAGTTATTAATTGGTTATAACTAATTGTACATGTGTCACTGTATTATAGCCTATAGTGTTCGTGGAGTTAGTTAGATATTCTGTTATGATTTCACAACTTGTGTTAGTGCTCTGTAATGTGTATATAAAGACTTAGTGTTTGATTAATTTTAAGCAAGCAATTCATAGTTAATCGCTCTCTCCTTACACTTGATAGCCAATGCTTTCTATTCTTGAAAGGATAGACTTTACTTCCAACCCGGTTTGGAGGCATTCTCCTTCAACCCAATACGTGTCAATTAAATAGATTATCCACATGTGTTATTTAAAAATGTCACATGAATTATTAAAAATGTCATGTGACTAAAAATGCTAGTGGATGGTCTATTTAATTGCCACCTAGTGGGTTGGAGGAAGATTCATCCAAACCGGATTGGAGGTAAACTATTTCCTTCTTGAAATGGTATCTGAGCATAGATTGAGCGATATTCTTTTCCAAGCTTTTTGCAAAAGCTTTCTTCTCTTCCATTTTTCATTTCCTTAAACACGATACAATGAGTACAGTATAAGCTCCTTCTGCTTCTTCAACACCCGCTGCCTCCATTGATGATTCCAAAAGCCCATACCATCTTCATAATGGTGATAACCCAAGAATTAACTTGGTAACCAAGCCTCTCACTAGAGACAACTATCATGCTTGGCAAAGGTCAATGACTATGGCCCTTTATGCCAAGAAAAAATTGGGTTTGTGAATGGTTTAGTGCCACAATCTGAAGATCCAATAGATCTTCTCTTTCCTGTTTGGACTCAATGCAATGACTTGGTCCTTTCTTGGATTACCAATTGCTTGTCACAAGACATTTTTGCTAGTGTCATTTATATGAATTCAACAAAGGAGGTATGGGATGTCTTAAGTGAGCGTTACTCTCAGAGCGATGGGCCTCGTGTTTTTCATATGAAGCAAGCCATATCTTCTCTCAAACAAGACCAAATCGATTTAAGTGCTTACTATACTTGTCTTAAAGGTCTTTGGGATGAGTTCTTGAATTACAGGCCTATACCTAACTGTTCTTGTGGTGCCAATTGTATGTGTGGATTGACTAAAACTCTATGAGACTATCAACATTATAATTATGTCTTGATTTTCATATGGGTTTGAATGATTTTTTTGCCCCAATGAGAAGCCAAATATTATTAATGGAACCATTACCATCAATCAACAAGGTCTTTTCTTTGGTCCAACAAGATGAGAATCAAAAGGGCATAGGAATTCTGCCCTTACCTACTATCAATTCTACTACATCATTCTCAACCAATTGCAATAGCTCACCAACAACTAGCAATGATTCTTGCACAATCTATAATTCTACTTCAGAAACATTATTTTCTAAAATGGATAATAAAAAGCACTCTCAATTTAGCAGAAAAGATAGACTCATCTGTTCTCACTATGGATTTAAGGGTCACACAGTACACAAATGTTATAAGCTCCATGGTTATCCACCAGGATATTATGAGAAGAACAAAGCTTCTACAATGGCAGATCAAGTTTCTAGAAATTTTGTTCAAGAAATGCTAGATCATTGACAGAATCTGTCCAATTTACCAGCACATTGCTAGCAGTTCCTTAATATGCTGAGTACTCAAGTTCAGGTTCAGAACACTCCTTCCAATGATACAACTCAGCATGCTGCTACCCTTGTTCAATTCAAGCAACCTTGTCATGTTATCTCTAACATGGTAGGTATGACTCTTTTCCTTTCTTCATGCAGTTTGCCCAACATGACTCATTCAGTTTTCTCCTATCAATTAACTAGTAGGCCAAACATTTCTCCTAGTGAATGGTTCATTGACATAGGGGCCACTGACCATATGGTCAGTAATACACAATTCTTCACCAGTATGACTGTTGTTACTAATGTTACAGACACTTTACCGAATGGGCACACATTTTTAGTCACTCATATTGGCTCTATTACTCTTAATGGTTCTTTGATCTTGACCAATGTCTTATGTGCGCCATTTTTTTTATTTTAATCTCATATGTCTCCAAACTCACCTCATCTCTACACTGTTGCATTTTATTTATTTTCAATTATTTTTTCATTCAAGACCTACAGCTGTGGAAGATGATTGGTTTGGACAAACAAAAGAAAGGCCTCTATATTTGGCAGAAATAAGTTGATACAAGTCCTGTGGCAACCCTTCCAATTACTTGTGCATACTTTAATAAAGTCTTGTACAGTCTTAGTTCAATCAAACAGTCTAGTAATTCTTTTCATGTTTGGCATTGTAGGTTAGGTCATCCTTCTCCATCTAGAATGCCTTTTCTTTCCAATGTAATGCCTATCATTTCTACTTCAGATAATAAAGATTTCGTATTCACTATTTGTCCAATGGCAAAGTAGAAAAGACTCCATTTCTCTAGTAGCAATCATCTCTCTTGTTCTCCCTTTGATTTAATTCATGTGATATTTGGGACCCTTACTACACTCCTACTGTTGAGGGGTATAGATATTTTTTACCCTAGTTCATGATTGCAGCAAAACCACTTGCATATATTTGATGAAATTAAAATCTGAAGCTAAACCCTTGTTAGAGTCATTTATCACAATGGTTAAGACCCAATTTGATTGCGAAATTAAAACTTAGAAGTGACAATGGTCAAGAGTTTCACATGTCTGCATTTTATGCTTCTCTAGGCATGTCTCAATAGCATTCATGTGTACAAACACCACAACAAAACTTAGTGGTTGAAAGGAAACATCAACACATTCTAAATGTGGTTTGAGCACTTTGCTTTCAATCCAATTTACCCATTAAATACGAGGGAAATTGTATCCTCAGAACAATGTACGTTATAAACAGATTACATTCTCCCATTTTATCAAATAAGTCTCCTTTTGAACTACTCCTTCATAAGGTTCCTACTTATTCTCACCTTAGGGCCTATGGTTGCTTGTGTTATACTTCAACTCTTAGCAGCCATAGAGCCAAATCTTGTATTTTTATAGGCTGTCCCCCTAGTGTGAAGGGTTACAAACTCCTTGATCTCACTACACATCAGTACCTTATTTCAAGTTATGTCATCTTCCATGAACATATTTTTCCTTCCAAATCCATAAATCCATCTTCTAATTCTACTTCTTTTCTTATTCCTACTACTATTGTCTCTTATTTTCCTTCTAGAGATTGTGTCTTACCCCATCCCATTGCAAATTCTATGCCATCTTTACCTTACATATGATCCTTCCCATACACCTGTTAGCCTTACTTAATCCTTTCCTCCGCATTCACCTGTTCAGGCTAGTGATAATTATTCTTCACCTAATTAGGACCTTTCTTCTCCACCTAGTCAGGCCAATCCTTCCCTTCTCCTCCTTACACACCTTCAGATCCTTCTGTGCCTTTAATAAAATCTATTACACCTTCCAAAGCTCCTACTTATCTGCAAGATTATCATTGCAGGCTTGTTGTTTCTGATCTCTCAGTCCTGCCATAATCTACAACAAGTCATGTTGATTCAGGCATACCTTATGCTCATTCTTCTGCCTTATCCTACACACTTGTCCCCTTCTCATAGACACTTTTTCTTAGTTTTTACCACACTCTCATAACCTACTTCCTTTGCTCAAGCAAATCAATATCCTAAATAAAGAAGAACTATGCAAGCTGAGCTCCAAGCTCTTAAGGCTAATAATACTTGGGTTCTCATTGAATTACTAGTTGGTAAACAACCCATTGGCTGTAAATGGATTTATAAAGTTAAGCTCAAATCTGATATAACTCTAGAGAGATACAAAACCATACTTGTGGCTAAAGGCTACACATAACAAGAGGGTCTTGATTACTCAGAAACCTTCTCATCAATGGCCAAGTTTACTACTGTTAGAGTTCTTCTAGTTGTCGCAGCTATCAAAGGTTGTTCCGTTACTCAATTGGAAGTCAATAGTTCCTTTTTACATGAAGAGCTTCATGAAGAAGTCTTCATGGTATTGCCTCCGAGTTTTGCCAGCAAGGGGGAGAGTTCTACTGTCTGTCATTCAGGCACTAAAGTCTTCAAATTGTAGAATTCTTTCTATGGTTTGAAGCAAGCCTCTAGACAATGGTTTGCCAAATTCTCTCCAACCATAGTCAAGCAAGATTTTATACAATCTTATTCTGGTTATTCCTTATTAACCAGAACACAAAGGACTTCCTTCATTGCTTTGCGTATGTATTTGGATAATATCCTCATAGCAAGCAATGATCCACAATCTATCACTAATCTAAAGGATTCATTACACATTGACTTCAAGTTAAAAGACCTTGGGAACCTAAAATATTTCCTCGGTTTGGAAGTAGCTAGATCGTCCAAAGGTACTTCATTATGTCAAAGAAAGTATGCTCTAGAAATCTTGGCTAATAGTGGTATGCTAGGATCAAAACTAGTTCATACTCCTATGGAACAAAATTTGAAGCTCAATGCATTAGATGGAACTCTTCTTGTAGATCCATCTATCTTTAGAAAACTTGTAGGTAGACTTCTTTACCTAACCGTCACTAGACCTGACATTAGCTATAGTGTTCAAAAGCTAAGTCAGTTTATGTCCAAGCCAACCAACTTATAGCTCAATGCTACACATAAAGTTGTCAGATACATTAATGGAACATGTGGTCAAGGGTTATTCTTCTCTTGCACTAGTGATCTTCAATTTAAAGCATTTTCTGACTCAGATTGGCCTAGTTACCTTGATACAAGAAGATCAGTCACGAGGTACTGCACTTCTCTTGATGCTTCACTGATTTCTTAGAAATCCAAGTAGCAACACACTGTGTCAAGATCTTCAGCAGAGGCTGAATACAGAGCCATGGCAGTTTCTATTTTTGAGTTAATATGGTTATTTCCTTTACTTAAAGATCTGCAAATTGATCACTCTCAAGAAGCATTGTTATTCAGTGACTATCAAGCAACTCTTCAAGCCAACCTAGTTTATCATGAGAGAAATACGCACATTGAGTTAGATTTTCATTTGATTCGAGAGAAAATTCAAAATTGATTAATGAGAACACTTCATGTCACCTCATAAAATCAGTTGACAAATCTTATGACAAAAGCCTTAGGTTCTCAATAGTTTAAGTTCTTAGTTAGCAATATAAGAGTCAACAATATCTATGCTCCATGTTGAGGAAGGTATTAAATGTTGCAAATCTAGTCATGAAGCTAATGCATATGAAGTCAGTGCAAAGAAGCAACATGTTGTAGATGAAGTGTATTGTTAATTAGTTGTCTTAAACTATAGGTAGAGTAGTTAGTTAACAGTTGGTTTTTTTTTTTTTTTTTTTTTTTTATTGAATGAGAATAGCTTTATTGAAAATCAACACACTGGACCTTTCACTCAACCGAGATGGAGGGAAACCATCGTGATTACACAACAAAGCCTCAAACCCAACAAAGCGAGCGACAAAAATAACATACATTATGGCTCATAACCCTACATATAGGATAACAAAGAAACACAACAGCAACAGAACAAAAAACAAAACAACAACAGAAAACACAACAAACGACAACAGAAAAACAACAAACAAAAACACATAAACAACAGAGATACAAGATATGATGACAAGTCGGTTAATGGGAAGAGCAACAACCATCGGAGATATCCAATGCGCCAGAGAGCTTGGAGCCATAAACCCATTCAAGTAAACAACAAAATATAATTCGAATCGGATGGTCCATGGCATCGGATGCCATGCGATTGGGTATAGGGGCTCCCCAAAAGTAGGAGCTTTCTCAGATCTACCTCCAAGTATCCTAGAAGGTAGACGATAAAAGCTCGGAATGAGTAAAGACCCCAAACACGCTGCTAGCTTGAGCATCCACGGCCACTACAAGTCTCGCCATCTACCGAGCAGCATCCATCTTGTAAACAAAAGAAAGGTAGGGAGCCGGAATCTTGAGTCAAAGAAAGACTCCAACAGAAGACAAAAACTCCATGAATAGGAGCAGGTTAGAGAGGATCACCCGCACAAAAATGGAGGGGCAGATCTGATGGAAAAGGGGGATGACGGGGGAAAGGGGGTGCAGGTGGAGGAAGTTCTCGGGGGGTG
>BKZX01026999.1:18421-30657 GCA_014362285.1 Fagus crenata
GGATGGGGGAAGAGGGAGGGGCGACGGTGGCTTGATAGAAGAGGTAGGGGGTGAGGGAGGCGGCTAGGGTTTCTTTTCTTTTCTCTGGAGCTTCTCTCTCTTCACTTCTTGTGTGAACATTCTGATAATTATCATTAGTTAATAGTTGGTTATAACTAATTGTACATGTGTCACTGTATTATAGGCTATAGACCTATAGTTTTAGTGGAGTTAGTTGGAAATTCTATTATGATTTCACAGCTTTCACAGCATGGTTATTAAAATCCCGATTCGAATCTTAAAATCTTACGATTTTACGATTCAATATTATGAAAACGATTCGAATCTTAACTGAATCTTAAATGTGGTAGAATCTTAATAGAATCCCGATTTAAATCTTAGAATCTTTAAAATCCCGATTTACTTTCGATTCTATAAGATTCTACTGCATAAGATTTATTTGGATTTTTTGGGTTTTTTTTTTTTTTTTTTTTGGGCCTCCAATGAAAATTTAGCTTGTATTGGGCTAATTTTTACTTTTTAGTATGTTAGTAGCCCACCTATTTTTTATTTTTTACTTTTGATAAAAAGTAGCCTGCCCTTTTTTTTTTTTATAAGAGAAGCTCGCCCATTTTAGTATGTTAATGTTAGTATTTAGTAGCCTAGCTATAAGTTAATGGTAATATATGATAAAAAGTTAACTATAATATATAAATTCTAATAACTTGGTGTTTGTAAGTACACACAAAAAAAAGAAACCGTTTGCTCCAAAAGAAAATGAATGACTTGGTGTTTGTCATGTACAACCTGAACTTGATAAATAAACCTACAAAAAAAGCAACTGGAACCACTCAAGTTTCTTTGGAGGACATCTCTTCAGATGATGAGTGGATAGCTGCAAAAGAGAGTCCAAATGAACCAAATGAAGAATGGCCAAGTGTCTTTCATAGGGATGCTCAAGAGGAAGATGAAAATGGTAAATGAGTTTTAAATCTTGTGAGTTATGACTTATGACTTCCTTATTAGATCTTTATAAAATTTTGAATACAATTTGTTTTTGTTCTTTTTTGCTAGGTGATAAAGATAAAGAAATTCATAATCTTAGTGATTGTGAACTTGAAAATGAAGTGAGAGATTTTGATGATCTTCCCATGTATGATTTAGATGGAAGCAACGACATTTATGGTGAAGATCTCCCATTAGAGGACAACATTACATTGAACAATAAATAATGTGTTACTTTTGTCACAAAATCACCATTGTGGAAAATGGTTGGGAAATATTTTGATTTATGTAGTGTTATCATTTGGAACATTATGTATATTTGTGGTTATGTGGTATTAAAACTTGGAATTTGAAAGTTTGAAGTTTGAAATTTGTCATTTGGTATTTAGTAGTTGATGACTTATTGCATTTTATAAATTTTATGCCAAAACTTATTTATTTTTCAATGATTCTTTAACCTATGTTATGAATTATAATTATTTATATATTTTAATTTATTTATTTTTTATTTACGGAAAGTAAAATCTTACGATTCACGATTCGATTTTACGATTCGATTCGCGAAACTCTCCCAACGATTCAAGGTAGAATCCCGATTTTAATTACCTTGTTTCACAGGTTGTGTTAGTGCTCTGTATTGTGTACATAAAGACTTAGTATTCAATGATTAATGTTAAGCAAGCAATTCATAGTTAATTTCTATCTCAAATTCTCTCTCTCCTTGTTTTTGATAGCCAATGCTTGCTATTTTTGAAACCTTTTAGAGAGAGAGAGAGAGAAATGAAAAAACAAAAAAAAAAAAAAAACTGCAAAATCCAACAGTCACTGGTTGATACTGGATTACGACTTTGCCAAGGGTAAGGTTCTCTAAAAATGTGGTATTTATGTGATAAACACCAGAGTGTCCAAGGGTGTGGTTCTCTAAATTGTAGAGAAACGTGTTAGGAATAGACTTTTATCCCTATAATCTGTGAGATGAAAAATAGGGATAGAAAGCGAACATAAACTAGCACTGAATACAAAGATTACGTGGTTCATCACTAGGGTCATGTCCACAAAGTTACAACAATTTTCACTATGTTTTGAGAGAACTTTACAATCTACAATACAATAAACCTTAATTCTGAAGTGATAATTAGATAAGTTGCAGTGCTAACTAAGTTTGCATTTAAATTCGTAATGCTTCTTGTTGGGTCGGGTCCAAACCAATTCAAGCAAAAATGACTGCACATAGCCTAACAAAACATTGTATTATATGAGATATATTTGTCATCCATACACTTCTACTAAAAAATAAATTTTTTTTTTGTTAAATTTGATTAGATATTTAGGGTCAGTTTGGCCCCATTATTAAGGAAGAAAATAACGTTTTTACATTTAAAAAGTAAAAATGGTTTGTTTGGCCCCGTGTTTGTCAGAAATGGTGTTATTAAAAAGGCTTAAAATTTGGCATTTTAAATTCGAAGCTTAACCCAGCCTATTTGAAAACGCAAAACGTTTGAGCGTCACGGTTTTTTCACCATCTAAATTACTAAATTGGCCTCAAATATTTGCTTATCGACCAAAAGACCAGAAGCTGATATAAGCAAAAAAGCCTCTCCTTTTTCTCCTCTGCTCTTTCACCCGCTCACCTAGACTACTAGTGCATCAACGTAAAATGAAAAAAAAATAAAGTAAAATCAGAGCCAAGGGATGGGAAAATAAAGATGAAAAATTGTCTCTGTGGGGGCTGGGCTTCAAAGAAGAAGATGAAAAAAGAGAGGGAAAATGGGAAATAAAGATTACAAAACTTACAAAATTAACTCTTGGAGTAGGAAAAATGGATCTAGAGTGGGAGAACTTGAGAAGACTCTGGAGCTTAAAGCATCTCCAACAAGTTCTTTATTCCCTTTTCTTCTCCACATGTAGCAACAAGCATGATTTTGATTAAAAAAAGAAGAACGAAGACTCCAACATCTACATGTTAATTTGGCCCCTACCAAAATAGCTCGACTTCTCAATTGTTTTAACAAAGACAAAGTATGTTTTGTTGTTCCAGTAGCTTCTCTTCAGGATCTTTACATGTTCTAAATACTACAGTAGCTCTTCAGCTATAGAGAGCTATTGTAACTCTCTACCCATATTAAAAAATAATTTCTTTTTCTTTCTCTAAAACAAAAGAATAAAGATATAATAAAGAATAAATAAAAAATGTAGTATTTAAATGGGATAGAAGAATAAAGTAAGTATATTTAAATAAAGTAGAGAAAGAATAAAGAGTCTGTTTAAGAGTGTGTTTGAAAAAGTAAGTAGATAGTGACTATTTTTTGCGCGTGTGAGTGAAAAAATAAAGAAACTGCTTAGTTGCTCTTAGGTATGAGAAAGAATAGTGGGCTCAAGGAAAACAATGTTTTTAAAAGTAAGGAGTGGGGGTGGGAAGATTCTGGAAACCTTTTAACAATTGGGTTCAAGTTCATACAAAAAAAAGACACTGTTTTTTCCATCCCACGCGAAGTGAAAACACATTCATGATTTCAGCCTGTTGTCTTTTTCTCCAATAATCCTCATCCACCAGTTTAAAGTTATCTTCTCTTTATTGGAGAATTGATGTGAAGTGCTATAATTATATCATATTAGTCACCATTTACGTGTAAGTAGGGAGGACTGTGTTTTATCAAAAAAAAAGTAGGGAGGACTGTGAAAGTGTGAAGTCTTTGAAAGTAGAAAATAAAAATCAATATTTGATGGGGAAGAGTTATGTTGACGTGAGACATCTAAAAAAATAAAGTTAATAATAGTTGAAGTAGTGGATGTCTCATAACCAATATATATTAGGCTCTCCATACAGTACATTAGTAGTTTAGAGTGTGAGATAATCATTTTTTTAAGTATAAATTTATTTTTAAAATAACTAATTATAAAAAAATAATAACTTTAATAATAAAGTTAAGTCTTTTTTGTTATTTATATTAGAAACAATTTTTTAGACTAAAATTATCTAAACATTTAATTAATAGAAATAAGATTTTTTTAACAAGCTTTACTAAATATTTAAATGTGATTTTCAAAATCGTGTTTTCAAAACGTCCATATTAAAAATTTTGTTTCTAAAAACACTTTTTTTTCAAACAACTCATCCAAATGAACGGAGCCTGATGGTTTGGAATCCAAATTAGGAAGGGAAAAAAGTGCCTTTTGAAAACGTTGTGCCCGCTTTTGCGTTTGATAAGTTCTTTGTTCCACACTTTTTGAGTAAAATAGCGCTTTTGCACAATGGAGTTCGGGCTCCATATTCAAAAAGCGATGAAGCCCACAGCGAGAGCCGCTGGGATATATACCTTTTATCCCTAAATTACCCTTAGTTTTTTCTTGAAATCTCCATTTTAATGCCAATGATCTAAGTCATCTAACTCCTAAAATCATTACAGAGAAGCAATGAAGAAAACCCACGGCTCCCACCTGAGCTTGTTGACCCAAGAAAGAGAATTCAAGAAAAATAAAAAAGAAAGAAAGATGAGGATTGAGAGACAAAGAGGGAGACTAAGAAATAAAAATCAAGAAAAAATGAGTGCTCAAGCACCAAAACATAGAATCCATGAGAGAGAGTTGAGGGGGATGGAGTTTGGGAGGGACGAAAGTTTCTGGAGAGAGAAAAATAAAGAAAAAGGGAAAAGAGGAGTAGGTGGGATGATTTTTATCTGAGACCATAATTTACAAAAAGAAAATGCATTATGTATTTTTGTTATATTATTTCTATTAGTAATGGTGATTGTATTTAAGTTAAACCCTAAAATTAAACCGTTTATCTCTCTTCTCCATAGACACGAAATGTCCTTAGAGCAAATGGCTCCTAACTCCTCTGACATTAGAGCATTTGCATTAAATAAGCCAAACCATATATTCATCAAAATAATGACAAGAAACCCACAAAACACACTCGCACCAGCCTTTCCATACTTCAAACAGAGTTTCCATTTTCAAAAATACCTTGCCTAAGAGGTCGAGCAACTGTTCATCCAAACCAAAATCTGACCATTTTATATAACAGTTTCTCTCTTTTCTCACCTTCTCACTTTCGTCTAGCGCCTCTCTTTCAACTTCACGCCAACTACGGTCTGGGCCAAGATTGCCGAGATGGAACCATGGCAGCACCAGAAAAACCACGATGAGACCAAATCGGGCTTGAAGGGGTCGAGATCGAGCTATGGAAGACGAGTTGACCGAGAACTAGCCATGGAAAGGCCAAACCGGGCTTGAAGGGGCCGAGATCGGGCTGTGGGTGTTGTGGGTGAAGAAGGAAATTAAATTAATTTGGTTACTTTTAGGTTTCCTTGATGTAGAAGAAAAGATTAATCCTTAGTGTGGAAAGAAAGGGTATTCCTTAGTGTGTAAGGAAAGCCTATTCATTATCAAATAAGTAATGTATTCTTTGCCTACCAAGAAATAAGAATTGAAGTCTTATAAATAAACACTGTTACAAAGTATTTGGTAGTTTTGGCCCAAGGGTCCTCCTATATAGAGAGAAAAGAAAAAAAAAATCATAGAATTAAGTGTGAAACCAAGAGAGAAAAAAGAAGATTTTTTCTTGGGAGGTTGTGCAAGGTGGCTTTGGCCCATGGGTTCTCGCCTATTCGGAGAGGGGAAAGATAATAGAATTGAGCATGAAACCAAGATAGAAAATACAGGATTTTTGCTCGGGAGGTAGCGTAAGGAAAGAGACCACAAGACTTTGTCTTAGGGGTCCTCCCTGTGGGAGGAGGAGAAAAATCTTAGAATGGAACATGAAACCAAGAGAGAGAAAATTGATATTTCTGCTTGAGAGGTAACACACGAAAAGAAATAACATTTTGGGTTTTCTATGAGTCTTATATAAAGTTTACAAATCAAAGAGACTTTGTGACACTTGAATTAATATGGTAAGAAGTATAAGAGAAGGGTCTTGGGTGTGTTTGAGAGTAAAGAAGAGTTGTATAAGATATTCTTAAAGGAAGAATATTTGGGATTTTCTCTAAGGAGAATTTTTTTTTTTTTTTTTTTTTTCCTTAACCAAAAAAAGTTGTTGTAATAAGAGTAAGTGAAAGTCACAATTGAGTCTGTATTAATCCCTAAGAGATAATATATTATTGGTTTTGGTATGGATCTCAAGTTAGACATAAACTTGAGAACTATTAATATTAGTCATAGTCAGCCTATTGAGCTTTGGGTTCTAAATTGTGTATTTACTTGTACATCACCTTACTTGTACAACATACCTTTTATTTGCTCATCACTTACATGTCTATCTATATAAATCTACTCTATTGTATTATTCTGATAGATCAATATATAGTGAATTATTCATAATCTAACCTTAAGTGTTTCGTGCAGTCTTCGTCTTTCCTGGCGTTCTTCCGCTACCCTAGCCGTCCTCGATATAGCTCTGCCGCCACCGTCAGATTCCCGATGTGCCCGATGCTGTCAAAGGCTAAACCCATCGCCAAAGACTCACTGCCTTCATCGGAATCTTC
This sequence comes from Fagus crenata, assembly GCA_014362285.1. Taxonomy (NCBI): domain Eukaryota; kingdom Viridiplantae; phylum Streptophyta; class Magnoliopsida; order Fagales; family Fagaceae; genus Fagus; species Fagus crenata. Next base: position 24,892 of record BKZX01026999.1, read on the forward strand.
GTTCCAAGGCTCTGATCAACACACAACCACCGTCGTTGCATAGTGCTTCGGCTGATCTACTCAACTATACAAGAATCCCAGTCATCAGACACCAGATGCACCCTCATGCGCCATCGCCAGAATATGCTTGCCATCATGCTCTCCCACGCGCCACACACACCTGTCAATGGTTATCGCATGGTCACTACCACGTTAGCCCTATGCCACGTTAGCACTGCCACATCAACACCTCCCACGATCAACTTACATACATATTTTGCAAGTCACAATATCCCATTAGACGTTTTCGTGATCTAGTTTCCAAAACTCCAATTAGTCTCTTAGCCTCCACCTTGAGTTTAATGAGGGTTGTTAGTGTTAGTCATGGTCAGCCAATTGGACTTTGGGTTCTAACCCATCTATTTACTTGTACAACACTTTCTTTACTTGCTCATCACTCATATGCCTTCTTATCTAAAGGAACTCTATTGTATTATTCTGATAGATCAATATACGGAGAATTATTCATAATTCTAACAAGAAGAAATATTGTAATTGACTTTATAATAATAGATTTGTTTAGAGTTGGTCTATAGTTTTTTCGTTTTTTCCTTCAAGGGAGAAAGAGCTTTTCACATAACTCTTTGTATCTTATATGTGATTACTATCTTAGCTAAGTAATTTTTGTGCTAACTAATAATTCTTAGTAATTGATTAATATATTTGTGAAATTTCTTAATTTATATAAGACTATATTGTGGTCCTAAAGTAGTTAGAGCCTTCATTGTCTAGTCGGTGTGATGAAAACACTTCCTAAAATGGGCAACGACCAAAAACAAAAACAAACGGTGTGAGTTAGAGGGCCGCTAGACACTACTCTCAAACTAAGAAGATAAGAAGAGCAAGAGTGCAGCACACATGAATCAAAGCATATAGAAAAAATAGGAAACTAAAGATTTAAAATAATGAGAGTAGTATATTTTTGGTTAGGGCCATTTGTTTTTGTTGGGAAGATTCCAATTCGAACATTAGTATAATATACATGGACACCACTTAATTCAAAAGTTTAGTTTTATGTATTTGTGTCCAATTATGTTATATTAATTCTTTAATTTTATTTAATTTTATTTTTATATTTTCTTCATATTAAACTTTCACCCATTCATATATACCCAATAATTTTGACTCAAAAATCAGTCTATCTTTAAAGTAGGTTTATATGTATTGTTTTTTGAATTTTCATTTCTTTTAATTATAATTGTAGTTTTATTTAGCTTTAAATCAATGATATAAACTCATCCAAACTTATATTATTAGAATAAATCTAAAAAGCAAAGGAAAAACAAAAAGGTAGACAAACCTGTCAAAGATGATCACAAATCTCAAATCAAGGTTTGATAGTTAAATGTTGTTTTTGTTATATTTGTTAAGAGAAGGTTGAGGAGATTCAAACCCCAAATCTAACTCTACAGATTAGGACGAAATGCTACTAAGCCAGATGACTATCACAACATATGGAAAATTGTAAAATAACTTGAGACTCTGAGAATAAATCATGGAGGAAAAAGAACATCCAAAAGAATACAATAAAAGACAAAGTTGAACAGGACACAAACTAATAAATGTGAATGTTAAAAAAAATTAAAAATCAAAGGAAAGAAAAGATGGACACTAGAAGCATGCACGTACCTGGCTCTGAGTCCTCCGATCTAAATAGTGGAGAACAAAATTAAAGTAGTTACTGGAATGAATACAAAACCAAGATCAACGTTTGGCAATGAAATATTAAAGTATAGTGAAGATGTCAAAATATCTAGTGCGTGAACAATGAATTATGGAGGATAAAGCCCAACTAACCACTATATAAACAGACATCATGGAGAAAAAAGCACAAAGAACCAATCAAACTTACAAAGCACATTCAACCAATCAAAATGAAAATGCACAAACAAACAGGAAAAGGATCGGATCATATTCCAAACAAAAAGAGGAACGATTGAGCTACCACAAACCCAACAGAATAAAGATAAATAATGATTTGACCCACCACAACCGTTTTCCGTAATTTAATGACACAATAAATTTTATAATTTTGTTCATAACAACTATTGAAGTGGCAGGTTGTGATATATATTGGTGTACAATGAAAATAATGTTAGTAATGGTCCATGTAAAAGTGAAGTTACACTAATCACAATCTTATTAGAAAAGTGTCTCAAATTCTTATAATGACCTGATTAACTATTTTTGAGCTTCTTTGGTGTAGAAGAAGGTTAATCCTGGTGTGGAAAGAAAGGTTATTTTTTAATGTGTAAGAAAAACTTATTCCTTGTCAAAGAAATAATGTATTCCTTGTCTACATAGAAATAAGAAATTGAAGTCTTATAAATAGATAGTACTGCAAAGTATACGATGACTTTGGCCCAAGGGTTCTCCCCTATAGGGAGAGGAGAAGGAAGAGCACTGTGTAAAGAGTGAAGCTGCAAGGAGGCTTTTGCCCAATGGTCCTCCCTTGTGGGGAGAGGAGAAAAATAATAAAATGAAGAATGAAACCAAGAGAGATAAAAGAGAGAGTTTTGCTTGAGATGTAGCACAAGGAGAGTGTGAAACCAAGAAAGAAAGAAAAGAAGAAGGGTATTTTCCCTTGGAAGGTATCGCAAGGAGAGACACAACAAAGTTTAGGTATTTGTTTATGAAAAGTATACAAATCAAGGAGAATTTATGACGCTTGGATTAATGTACAAAAGTATGAAAAAACAGGACGTCCTATGTGTAATAGGAAAGAAGTGCAAGAGCTTCTTTCTTTAGCCATGAGTTATTCTTTTCAATTACAAAAAAAAGTTATAAAGAAATTCTTAATAATAATTTTGCGTTATGTTATATATTTTTAATAATTTTTGTCACTGATAATTTTTTCTATACAAGTAAATAACTCTTGTATGTAATGAGTTATTCTTTTCTACATAAAAAAAAAAAAAAAAGAGTTATTATTTTAAATTACTTATTATAATTGAGTCACTTTGTTTATATATGACTGTAAAATTTGTGCAGTTTATAAAATTTTCCTAAAATTAAACTGATTGTTACTTATTGATCATTTTTATTCATTAAATGTTTAAACTATCACTATATTCCATTAAATCTTTAGCAATATTATATTGTTAGATTATTTAATTTAGGGACAAGATTTGGCCACAAACCAGTTTGTAACCAGTTTGTTACAATCCACTACGTGGTAGCTTATAAAACCACTCACATGTATTATTTAAAGAAGTCACATGACTCATTAAATAAGTCATGTGACTAAAGTACACGTGGATAATCTTATTAGTTGTCATGTAGTAGGTTGTAATAAGCTCCTTTTTTATAAAATTGACATGCACTAAGAACTTTTTTTTCTTTTTTAATCTTTCTCTAAGATCAGATTCATAGGAATCCTATCTAGGACACATCTTTGGTGATTAACAAATTGTTCTGGAATCTGATGCGCACAAGAGAGTTGCATTTATGGAATCGATGCCTTTCCTATATGTTCTCGATTCCATTTATTCTCTATTATTGGGTTAGATCAAGATCAGCTGGAAATTCAAGACTTTGGCATAGATGCGTACAGAGGTTGTAACATCAAAAAAGAACAGCTTCTCTTCTATCAATCAAAGTAAGAAAAGAACCATTTATACTCATAGCATACTTATATTAGAATTGGGCTTTTATGATTTCTTGAATTGGGTTGGATGTGACTCATTAAATTGTCACGTCCTGAACCAAAGGTGCAAGCTCGGCAAGTGACACCGGCCGCACAGCCAATATTACTTATCTTACCTGTGTGGGCAAGGCATCAACAAAGTTCTAAATCTTTGACTAATCATTCATAATTTAGAAATTGACAATTCAAAATATATAGTCTCCAATTAATTAACAGCTAAAAGAATCTTAAAAAATTACAACTGATATAAATTCCTCAAATTTAAAACAAATCTTCTAATAGCCACATAATGACATGTGACATTCATTAGAGTCAAATCCTAATTTCCTCTCGTATTAGTATGTTGTGGTCATATTCAGTATTGGGCCTTGATACACCTTGTTTTTTTTCATTAGGTTTTTGCCTTAATATGATGTTGAGGTAGAGTGTAGGGTTTTAAGCCTGATCCATAATGGGGGGCTGTTTAATATAAGGTCAAATTACAAATTACACCCTTTAAATTTGGACAAAGTTCAATCCAATCCACTATGTTTTAACCGTTTCAATTCCGTCCACTAAGTTTCATTCCGTTTCAATTAACATTTTCCCGTTAAAACTTGTTAACCATCCATTAGTTTTAAATTAAAATTGCTTCTCCTAATTTTTAATTAGATATTAAGTAACTAAACACTAATTTGACCCATACAAATCAAACTATACCCAGTAAAAAAAACAAAAGAAAAAACTCACAATAAAACCTATAGATTGAGATCGTCCTATTCCAAAAAGAAAGAGAGATTGCCAAGTGAGAAATCGGAACCAATTATCCCAAGAATTGATCCCCAAATCCCGATCATCCACGATTCATGATACCTAAATTGCTGAGATCTAAGGAACCTGAGGTCTTCGTGGAGTTTAATTTGGTTCATTCATGGAGTTCCTCAGGTACTCGCTCAAACTCGATTCGTTCATGGAGTTCCTTATGATAGTTATTGACCTCATTATTTGACACCATGAGTTTGAGTGGAAATGCGCTTTGGAAAAAAGAAATTGGTCCGCTATGAGAGAGAAAGTTGACGTCTGACGTACTTGCCTGCATTGAAGCAATGTCGGGAAAAGAGAAATGGCAACAAAATTGGCATGGGCTCCTTTAGATCACTAGTCATGGTTTCTATCAAGTGTGAGACCGTAAGAGTAAGAGTGAGAGTGAGAGTGTGAAGTGGTTTGGGAAATAAAGGGGGAAAGAGGAAAGGGGCTAACTAAAATCGGGACTTCATGAATTTTTTTTTTTTTTTTTTTTTTTTTTTTTTTTTTTTTTTATGAAACAGGAAATATATTAACTAGATAATAGATGTTCCATCATACAAAACCATACACATTAAGGCACAATTTGGGGGAAAAGAGACTATTCTAGTAGTGTTCATATGTCTCATATCCCAAATTACATGTTGGTACAAAAAGGATGGACATGTTTCATAAGTAGACAGACTTTCATGTTGAGTTCTTCCTTTGTTTGCCAGAATGTATATGCTGAAATTAGCTTCACGGTAGATGTGGTGCGGAATTACCCGCCAGTCTCGCAATAGCAAAGCCCTGCAGTAAAAAACAAGAGTAGATACCAATGGCATACATTCCATGTTAGTCATTAGCATTTTAATCACCATTAAAGAGTCAATTTCTAATATAATTTTTTGCCCAAAATATTGTTTTTGTCCCTAAATTATACATGAGTTTCGTTTTTTGTCCCTAAACTTTGAAAAGTTCGTTTTTCGTCTTTGAACTTTGGAAAAGTTCATTTTTACACATGAATTTCGTCCTTTTATAAAAAAGTCCAGGGACGAAATTCATGTGTAAAAATGAACTTTTTCAAAGTTCAAGGACGAAAAACGAACTTTTCAAAGTTCAGGGATGAAAAACAAAACTCATGTATAGTTTAGGGACGAAAACAATAGATAACCTAATTTTTTTTATAGCCCATACTCCATGCTGATGTTAAACCTTGTTGAATTGCCCAAAGTTTCGCCTAAGTGCTTGTAGTATGGCCCAAATTCATACTAAAACCCCATAGCCACCTACCTTGATCATCTCGCAACAGACCCCCT
>BKZX01026999.1:30757-44845 GCA_014362285.1 Fagus crenata
CCAAGCCAACATATAGGGATGGGATGAGTTTTGTTATTGACTTGGGGATCCCAAAAAATTAGAAAGAAATATTCCTTTGTTTGATTATGAATGTGAAACAGTGTTTGTTTGATGTTCCAAATGTCATGACGAAAAACAAGATGATTTCTAGAAATCCATAAATTCCATAAAGTGTAGATGAATAGAAGGCTCCATGGAGGTGTTATATTGGAGTGGATTTCTCTAAAGTTAGCATTTTCTTTTAACCATGTATTCAAAGGATTGTGGAAAAAAATTAGTTGGGTTACGGAAATGGGAAGTCCCGCCCAAATGCGTTGGGCCCAAATACAATCTCTTAATACATGGATGGTAGTTTCTATAGAACCACAACGAGGGCATATTTGTTGATCAGGGGATGTTTGAAAAATCCTATCTTTCGTGGGAAGGCGATTATGAGCACATCGCCAAATAAACATTTTAATTTTGGGAAGAACTTGGATTGTCCAAATCCAATTCCAAGAAGTTTGAGTTGTTGACCTAGTGAAGGGATTATTTAAGGTCAAATATGCTAATTTTACTGTGCAAACTCCTCCAGGCTTGGGCCAAATTTGTTCATATAGGGATTGGTGATACATAGGAATAAGAGTGGCTTTAATTAAATCATTTATCCAATCTGGAAGACTTTAATGTTATATTAGCCAAATTCCAAGTTCTTGAAGGGGAGATAAGATGAGATAGTTTAAGAGCATGTTCTTCTTGGAATATCCGATTTCATGGTTTTTTTAACAATATTTGTACCACCAAAATCAGGACTTCCAATTATGATTTCTAGATATAATAAGACTTGGTTTCAATGAAATTGACTCTTAAGGTGACAAATGCCACGGTAGATGCGGAAATAAGTTTGAAATTTAACTGTCACCATTTTCAGAAATCCGGATTTTTTTTCTTTATTAAATCGATTCACACCAACGCTAATAAGGAATGTTTGTTACAATGTAATGTTGATTACAAGAGAACTCCATGAACGAAACTGAGCCCGAGTGAGAACCTGAGGAACTCCATGAACGCACCGAATTAAACTCCATGGGAACCTCAGGTTCCTCAGATCTCAACGATTTGGATATTGCGAATTATGGATTATCGGGATTTCCGGATTGGTTCCTCGGATAATCAATTCAGGTTTCTCACTTGCCAGATCTGTCTCTCGACCATCTCTCTTTCTTTTTGGAATAGGACGTATCTCAATCTGTGGGTTTTACTATGGACTTTTTTAATTTGTTTTGTTTATCCCATATAGTTTGGTGCTGCTATGATTATAAAATAATTTTATGTATATTGATGTGTGTGAATAATACAATAGAGTGTTTTTATATAGGAAAGTATATCAGTGGTGAGCAAGTAAAATGAGTGTTGTACGAGTAAATACATGGGTTAGAGCCCAAAGTCCAATGGGACGACAATGACTAACACTAACAGCCCCTCTCAAATTCAAGGTGGAGGATGAGAGACGAATTGGAGTTTGGAAACTAGATCACAAAAATGTCCAGCGGGATTTGGCTTAGTAATCTAAATGACATTCATATTGTCATGGTAGATAGGAGTAGCAGACGATGTGGACACACTTAAATCTTGTCGTAACCAACGCAACTAGAGGAGTTCAGATATGGTACAAGCAATGGCAAGATATTCAGCCTCGGTACTAGAGCGAGCCACAACAAACTATTTCTTGCTTCGCCAGGAGATCAAAAAGGAGCCAAGGAGGAAGCAATAACCCATAGTAGATCAGCGATCAGTAGGATCTTCTGCCCAATCAGCATCAGCGTCGGCTTTCAAAGTAAGAGGAGATTAAGCAAAGAAATGGAAATCGTGAAAAAGAGTGCCCTTAAGATATCAAAGGATGTGCAAGACAGTAGCATAGTTAGTCGATCATAGAGTAAACATGAACTGGATCACCTGGTGCATTGCATAGAACATGTCTAGATGAGTGACTATGAGATAGACTAGGCTACCAATCAATTGCCAATTAGATTAATTTTATTAACCAAACCCTTAACTATGCACGCAATAATATCAAAAGTAATTTACACACAATGGAGAAACAACATAGAACGTAGCATGTAAGAAATAACAACTTAGAATATGGCATGTAAAAGAATATATGAACATAATGAGTAAATACATGAAACAAACATTAACATGGGATGATGATGATTGCAACCCTAGAACCCTTCTCATTGATCCCCTTATTGGGGTTTGGAGACTTTGAGCCTTTTGGAGGAATGAGGTTTGTCATCGAATTAAAAGGGGAAAAACGTATTCTAATTTAAAGTCACTTCACCAAACATGAAACCCCTTGGTTTCAGATGTTGGAGTGATTGTGACTTTATCATCAGATTATAAAGAAACACTAAGGAAAAGTATAAACAATTTAAATGATCTGAGTCCATTCTATCATCCTTGCACGAAACCCAAGGGTTTTGGATAGATGTTTGAATGATGACTTATCATTGAATCAACATAGAAAGAGAGATAAATGCATAGATAGTTTATGTGACCCTAAAGTCCCTTCTGTGAGCGCACGCGATCCCCGTTTCGAGGCCCTCTCCGGGGGGTCACTTGGTTTTTTTAGGAACATTGAAACCACTATGAAGTGGTGGATCGGGTTTGCCCAGTGTGAGCCCATTTTACACATGAGCTAAGGAGTACGCCTACTAGCCTTGAGGATTAAGGCGGAGAAAAGGAGTCGCCACCTGGTTTTTAGGTCTAGGAACCAACTTAAATTCCATGCACAAATTTACTAGCCTTGGACTAGGTCCAGAGCTTAGGTACGTTCCTGTGAAGGTGTTAGGCACTCAAGACCGCCCAACCTTATGGCTGGCCTTCATTTGTATTACTTGTGGATTAATTCGACAACAACATTTATTAAGTAAACCCTTACCATACAAACAATATATCAAAGCATGTAACAACTAAGAATGGAGAGATATAATATAGGAAGGTAATAGCAACATATAATATGACATGTGAGAGAATCTACAAATATAATACAAATGTATGGGCATTTGAGAGAATCTACAAATATATTACGAATGTGTGGGCATATGAGATAGAGCAACACATATAACATGGGGGAGTACAATATGAAAGGATGGCAACAACACGCGAATGCATGGGCATGTGAGATAACAAGATACAGTATCAATATGTAATATAGCGCAACATAAAAGTGAGTATTAACAAAGGGTAGGATAATCATCATCCAAAAACTTTTCTCATTGATTCCCCCATTAGGGATTTGGAAACTTAAAATCCTTAAGAGAATAAAGGTTCATCATAGGATTCAAAGAATGAAAAAAAGAACAAACAATTGATATGATCTTAAAGTCTATTCTATCATCGTTGCACAAAACCCGAGAGTTTGGGATAGATGTATGAATGAAAACTTATCCTTGGATTAATATAGAAAAGGAAATAAAATGCATGAACAATTTATATGATCCTAAAGTCCCTTCTATCACTCTTGCACAAGATCCGAAGACCTTGAATGGGTGTTTGAATGGATGACTTATCATTGGATCTTTATGAATGCATAATATACAATGAAACAATTGAATGAGACCCCTCACTTAATTGTCGAGTTTACTACATCAACTCCATGCAAAACTCTAGGGTTCCTTGATTTTGAGAGTTTAACTCTATAAGTTTCATAATGGGTCCAATGGAACGAAGAAAAAAAAATAGAAGAAACATATTTCTGGTCAAGTAGGCATACGCCCACTATAAGGTGACGTACGTCCACTTGAAGGTGGCATACGCAACCTTGCCCAACAAAGCACAACAACAAGAAAAGTGTGAGAAATATGATATTTGAACTAAAAGATAAAGAACAAACAATTTAGAAATTTTCTTTTAAGTACAATAAAGTAAGCAAAGGCATTACAGTGAAAATAAAAGGGATTTAGAAAATTAGGGTGAAGAAAATGGACCATGGAGAAGGTCCATTTCTCACCCAAGAACCTACCTTGATGTAGGAATAGTTTTCTTAACCGGTCCCTCGACTATTTGTCTATCACAACTTTGATTGTGATGTGAGAAGAGGATGTTAGAAATGAGAAATGATGTATTAGATCTCTTGAGAAAGATGCTCGTTTTCTTGGTTAGAGAACCCAAGAAAATAGCCAAGCCCTCAAGAAGTTTATTTAACCACTTATTTCTCAAGCTACTTGCCTATAGTTTCAACTATGATTTTTTCTGAATGTTTTATGTCCTTTGAAATGGTGAAATGGAAGTGTTTTATATAGGAAAATGGAGTGTGTGGGTTGGTGTGGCTAGAGTTCAAAAACCCTAGTTGACCATTGTCAGCCCTCCAATAAGGCTAATTGAGACTAGTATGGGAAATGAGCAATTTTAGGGATCTGTCTTAACCTTGCGCACGGACCATTTTGAGCATATTGAAATGGCGTACACATCCAGGGAGGGTGCGTATGCCTCTTGAAAGGGTGCGTAAGCTCACTTGGCCTAGTTTGGGCTCTTGGGCTTTGGTTTAAGTTTGGGCTTGTTCTAAATCTTCTTTCGGGCTCACTACTCAAAGTTTTTTTTTATAGACAAAAGTAGTATCATCGTTGGGACCGAGGATTCCGGATATTAGTAGGTACAAAATGAGGTGTTTACACCTTCTATCACCCTTGCACGAAACCCAAGGATTTCATATGAGTGTTTGAATATAGGACTTATCCTTAGATCTTATGAACACAATGTAAAGAAAGATGCATGGAAAATATTTGTGATCATTGAGCCCATCTTATCATCTTTACACATAACCTAAGGGTTTTGGATGGATGTTTGAATATGGGACTCGTCATTGGAATTTGTGAATGCATGATGAACAATCAATAATAAGTGGAACCACTCAACTTAATCATCAAGTTTACTACATCAACTCCTTGTGAAACCTTAGGATTCCAAAAGCTTGAGAGTTTGAACTCATTATAAGTCTCATAAGAGTCCAAGTAAATGAAAGAAATAAGTAACAAAAAAAATAAAATAAAAGAAAGATTGTTTCTCAACATGTAGGCGTACACCTATTGGGTAGTGGCGTAAGCCTAACCTTGCCCAAAACAGGAAATAGATAAGAAAATGGGTGGAAATAATTTATTTAAATAAAAGAAAACAAACAAATAATTGAAATGAACATTAAATCATAACAAATAAACAATAATACAACATATAAAAGAGAAAGAAAGGAATAACATTAATTTTAACAATTAAGGTGGAGAGAATGGATCATGGAAAAGATTCATCTCACCTAAAAACCGACCTTGTGGTAGAAATCTTTTTCTTAACCGGTCCCTCAGTTATTGTATTATAACTTTGATCATGAGTGAAAGAAAAGCTTATTTGAAATAAGAGAAGTGATGTTATTAGCCTCTTGAGAATGACACTTATTTTCTTGGTTAGAGAACCTAAAAATAGCCAAATCCTCAAATGGCCTTTTCTATCACTTTTTCTCAAACTATTTGCCTATAGTTTTGCCTACGGTTTTTGAAGGATTTTTTGTGTTGTTGAAATGGTGAAATAAGGGTGTTTGTATAGGAAATGGAATGTGGGGGGTGGTGTTTATGGAATAGTAAAACCCTACCTGACCATTCTTAACTCTCCAATGTGGTCAATTAAGACTAGTATGGAAAATTGAGTGATTTTGGGTGTCTGTCTCAAAGTGGCATACGCCTGTTAGGTAGTGGCATATGCCTACTAGGAGTGTCCTATGCCTCTTTGAGGTGCGCGGATTTTATTGATCGTGTAATGTAAGCGTACGTCTTTAAGGAAAATGCGTATGCCTCTAAAGGAGAGGCATATGCTTACTTCATCTGATTTGGGCTCTTAGACTTTCATTTGAGGTTGGACTTGTTCAAGGTCTCCTCTCGAGCTCACTACACAAAGTTGGTTTTGATAGACTAAATTATTATCTTCATTGGGACCGGGGATTCCGGATATTGGTAGGTACAAAATGGGGTGTCTATAGTTACCCCTCTTTTGGTAAATTCGCTGATAGCGATGAATGTCAAAAGACTGAAGAGACATTCCATTTTTTCTAACCAATATCTAGGAATCCACAAATTCACGCCTCTAGCAAACAAATGCATGTAATGGGGCATAGCATACGACCGTGGGGTCAATTTCCAAAAGATGGTGGTTGACCGTATCTCGTGGGATTGATCTATGTTCCTCCTTTAGGAAGGTGAAGATAGTATTTGTGCCTATAGGCTTCAGTCATAAGGTGAAATGAATGAGAATATGAAGTGATAGTGGACTAAGTCGTGGGATTTCATACGTTCCTTCTTTTGGAAAGATATGGTCCGAATGTAGTTCGAATCTACTCCTTCTTTAGGAGGACAAAAGATGAATCCACACCCATAGCCCCTGCCATAAGGTGAAATGAATGAGAATATCCAATGATGGTGGACTGAGTCGTGGGACTACCTACATATCTTATTTTGGAAGGATCAGGTCCGAACGTAGTTCAAATATTCTCCTCCTTTCAGAAGATATAGTAAATTTTAACACCGATAGGCCCCTGCCATAAGGTGAGATGCATGAAAATGAGCCGAGTCACATGGGATCGGTCCATGTTCCTCCTTTGAGAGGATAAAAATGAATTTACACCCACGACCTATCGTAAGGTGAAATGAATGAATAGGTCAAGTTATGAGAGACAAGGCTATGTTCCTCTCTTGAAAGTATGAAGATGATTTTACACCTATAGGGCCCTGTAGACACCCTAATTTGTACCGGTTGATACTCATGGCCCCCGGTCTCAATGATGAATTTAAGATCTCTCATATGACGAATGTGTGTTGAAAATCACCTAGAAAGTTCTAAAAAATGAGTTAAGAAGCTGCCTTTTAACCTAATAGGCGTGCGCCCCTTTGGAGGTGGCGCATGTCTGTAGTGAAGAGGCGTGAGCCTCTCCAAAAAGGCATGCGCCAGTGCTGCAGGTAGAAACCCTAATTCGTGAGATTGGCTGATTCCTACGGGAACATGTTAGTTTACCCCTTCTTCAAGCAAACCTTAGCTCCTTTATCACTATAAAAGAAGCCTAATACCGCATAAACAAATCATCCCGGAGAGTCCCCACAGAAACACTAAAAATACCAAGAAACACTAGTATAGTAGAATAGAGAGAAGTAGGAAGAAGTATTCCTAGAGTAACGAAGCTCTATTGAAGTATAAGCCTAGAATAGGAGTGAGAAAAGAAGTATTCCTATAGTAGCAAAGCTCTACTGAAGTAGAAGCCTAGAATAGGAGTGAGAGAAGAAGTAGTCTTAGAGGAGCGAAGCCATGCCTAAAAGAAGGTAGTAAGGAAGAGTTCTTAAGCAAGTTGTGATTTTCTAGTTGAAGAACTAGAAGAATAACCCCTTTCTCACGAAGCTCCAATCACAAACCTAGGTGTTCAAAACCTTTCTTGTTGAATATCAACACACAAACCCCGTCAAAGAGATCAAGTTTGAGAGACCGGTGAATTGCTAGATTGCAACAAGCTCCTTAAAGGCTAGGTATGGATCTTCTCAATAGGCCATACCAACCTCCATGAATATTTGATTGTTACACTGCTTTCTAGGTCTACTTAGAATAATTAGATCTTTGTTTATTTTGCATATTTAATCACGCTCCAATGAGCTATGTCACACTTGTTTGTTTACTAGAATAGTTTCATGCATTATTATGTATTTTAGGTTAGAATTATAACCCATGTATGTTGTTGTGGGTATGAAACCCATAATTCGGTAAGTGCTAGATGCAAGGTGAGATTTCTTTCCTTAACCTAAATATTGATATTTTGCCATGCTTTGTTTGCCTTTTGATTGTGCTAGATCTAGGTTTACGTGCTTTTGAATGTTTAGAGATTCTTTAATAAACTCCTTCAAGATATCAAGTAAAATAGAGGAAGGCCAACCATTAGGTTGGGCGTTTCTTGAGTGCCTAAAGCTCCGGACCTAGCTCAAGACTAGTCTTTTTGTGGATGAAGTCATATTGATGGTTCTTAGACTGATAAACCAAGTGGCGACTCCTTATTCCTCTGTTCCTAATCCTAAAAAGGTTTAAGAATATGAATGATCCCTTAAAGAAGAAGAGGTGACCAACGCAGCATCTCGTAATGGCGACTCCACTAGGGACAAGAGAAGCTTAACTTCTGCTATTAATTTATTATTCTTGAAATTGTTTATTTTATGAATTTAAATGCACACAAACACACGCTTTTTTTAACCTAAGATACCTGACAGTACCAAACCTGCCAATCTTGAGTTCCAATTGTTCTGCAGGACGTAAGGTTGGTATTGTCACCTCACGACCTATGTACCTTGCCTATGATAGGTTTGGTGCATAGTTAAGGATTAGTCTCTAAGCTAGTGTGTTTACATACTAGGAGAGACACTCTTATCGGAATGAAAGATCTTGGTGGAGTGATAAAAGCAGAACTTAGAATTGGCCACCTACACTAATGAAACCCTAGGGTCTATATCTTTTAGCACGGTCCAAAAGAATGCATGTGCTTGAGCATACTTGTTTGCATACATGACATGATATCATGGGAGGTCTTCAAGTTTAAACAAAGTCATGGATATTTATAAGCATAAACCCAATGAGAATTTTCAAAAAGAAGGAATTTTTATCTCAAAACCAAGGGGTTTAGGTTACAAACATTCTTATGAAGATGAATTATCATATGCTTTAGAAGCTCTTTTTCAAAATCAAGGAAGAAAATCTATTTTTATCAAAACCTAGCTGAAAGCATATGGTAATCCATCAATGAAGGGCTTGAAGAGAGTGTGAAAGCTAAAAGCCAAAACTTCTCTAGAAGTTCATGGGCAAACTCATAGTGAATTGTGAGAAGAGAGTGTTGTAAATGAGTTGCCAATGAAAGAAAGAAATTTAACATAATGTGATGTATTGGGCCTTGACAATATTGAAGATCAAACCCAAAACACCACAATGCGCTTGGCACGAGACACTAAGGTCTTTTATTCACAAAACCTTCAAGTGTAGAAATTGATAAAACGTTTTGTTCTCTCCCAAGGCATCATTTCACCAAAGAAGAGCAACAAACACATCCCAAACTCCACCTAGACAAGATCTCCATCAACCGGTCATCTAAAGAAAGGAAAAGATGCTCAAGCGTCAGTCACCATGTTTGAATCAGTCATTGAAGGGTACCTTAGGGAGTTCTCTGAAAGACTCGCCAAGATAAAGTAAGCTCAAAAGAATAACTCTCAAACAGAGGATGAAGAACGAAGGAATAAGGAAAAGAAGTCGAAGGCTACAATCGAGTGTAGTAAGGAGTTCAAAGCTTTCACCAAAAGTTTCAAAGAAAAGATGGAGCTCTGGCAAAAGGCACTCCAAAAGACCCAAGGGATTGATGATTACCTTGCCACCATGGGAGGCATCACCAAAGAAGAGCCTTCGCAGCTGCCACCCAAGTTTGTTATACCCGAAACAGATAGGTTCACTGGAGTGGGCAACCCTAAGCAACACTTGGCAATATTTGAATTTTGTCAAGATCAAAGGGCTCAATGAACAACAAGTCCTCCAAGCTTTCTCGTTATTATTGGCCGGATCAGCATCAAATTGATATTACACCTTGAATGTGGGGCAAACCAAGAATTAGGGGGAATTGGTAGAGATCTCCATTGATCAATTCTCATACAACACCATGATCGATGTCACCCTACGTGATCTAGAGATGACTCGTCAAAGAGAGAACGAAACTTTCTCTGAATTCCTCATGAGGTGGAGAGCCAAAGCTTAAAAAATTATGAATAGGCCAAAAGAGAAAGATCAAGTCAAAATGGTCATGAAAGGACTTCTGCCGGTTTACTATAACCGAATGTTTGCATCACCCATCATAGATTTTGAGCAACTATGCAATAGCGGGATGAGGATTAAAGATGCCATAAACAACTTTACAAGAGAGAGCAAAGGATCTTTGTTGCACCTAAGAATATTTTTGGAAGTTCAAGCAAGACTCCGAACATTCAAGCCAATATCAATGTTGTTCAACCAAATCAATATCAATATCAACGTCCTCCTCAACATCAATATTGGAATGCATATCCGAATCCGTCAAGGCAAGGCCCGAAACTCAAGAGGCACTTTGATCCATTGGGGGCACCATTGTCCAAAGTCTTCGAACTCATGTGCAAGAGAGGTCATCTCAAACCTCTAGATCCAACTCCATATTCCGACCCTCTCCCGAAGAATTGGAACACGAATTTGTATTATCTCTTCCATCAGAAGACAGGGCATAGTACCGATGAGTGTACTCGACTGAAGCATAAGATTCAAGATCTCATCGACAATGACATCATTTCAAAGCCCAGGCTTACCAATTAACCCAATGTGCACCAGAATCCATTGCCAAATTATCAAAGGACACTTCCTCCAATCCAAATCAATTTCATTGAAGTACTACAAGAAGATTGGGTACTGGCCATTGATGATGAAGCTTGGGACAATCTCGAAGGAGAAGAAGAAGCCCATAACACTAATTGGTATGTGGAAGACATTACTGAAATTGAAGAAGCACGTCACCTGACAAAAGGAGGAAGGGACTTCAAGTTGGCCCATTTAGAAGAAGATTATCCTGGGTGAGACCCACCACCTACAAAAGAAGCCGACAAAGCCAAAGCTTCCAAAGAGACGGAAGAAGACCGAGTTCTAGCTCAATTGAAGAAGACCTAAGCTAGAATTTCAATCTGGGAGTTGATAATGGCTTCACAAAAGCATAGAGATGCCATACTAGAAGCCTTGGCTGGGAAAGAAGTTCCTATGGACACCACACTAGAGCAAAGACTGTCTATCATGGGCGTGACCACCGATGAATCTGCCATCATCTTCACTACCAAGGATTTTCCACCCAAAGGAGGAGATCACAATAGAGCTCTCTATGTGACTATAGATTGCATAAGTTCCAAAGTGCCAAAGGTGTTGGTTGACAATGGATCCTCGATCAATGTATGCCCAATGTGCACTACCACCAAGATAGGGCTAACCAAAGGACAACTATCACCTTCAAGCCTCACAGTTCGAGCCTATAATGAGAGAAGCCAAGGAGTCATTGAAACTTTTGAAGCCGAATGCCAGTTGGGACCAGAAAGCTCATCTGTGCTATTCCATGTCCTTGAGATCACTACATCGTACAACCTGCTATTTGGGAGAGCTTGGATGCATCCTCTAGGAATTGTGCCTTTTACAGTTCATCAAAAGCTCAAGCTACCATAGAAAAGAGGAGTCCTCAGTATACTGGGTGATAGAGGAATTAGTGCACTTGTGTGCGACGTCAAGAGTAACAATGATATACAACTGCTAGATTTCGAAGTGATGAAGACTTCAAGCGTAGTCATTGCCTCCATAATGAAGAAGACGGGATATCAATCAGGCATGAGATTGGGAGAGTTCAACCAAGGAATCAAGAAGCTCCCTGAAGTCTACAATCAAGATGCCAAGTGCAAGTATGGCTTGGGATACAAAGAAGAGATGGGAGAGATGCCCAAGAACAAATACACTTTAAATGAGAATTTTGTCAAACTTGGAGAAGACTTCCCATATTGCGGATTTTCAGAGCCAAGAGGAGGCAAGCCAGGGTTCGAGATCTTCTTCAAGACTCAATTGACCTTAAAAGACAAAGCTCCTATGAAAGACCAAGCTAATGAAGATTGGATAGAGCAGATGGATCCTAAAGCTATGAAGATGTTTGTCCAAGAGAGGGATGTGTTTCACATTGAAGAAGAGCCCAAGGAAGATCCTGCTACCATGATCATGCCATCAAATGAAATCACTAGTATTTGGTCATTTGAAAACAATTTTCTTGATGTAGTTTTTAATAATTTTGAGTCTATCAGTCCTGTTTCCAATTATCCAGTTAATGAAATGAACTTAAATTTTGATTACATGCATGTGTCCTTTGGTAATGAAGCTTTAAATACTAAAAGAATTTTAAATGATAACATTTAATTAATGAGGAAGATGAAGCTAAAATCAAACTAATTGAAAATGAAACTATCAAAATTAACTTGGGCACTTCAGAGAATCCTAAAGTGTCAAGATTGGTTTGACACTGTCATCAGAAGAGCAAGAAGAGTTCACTAAGCTACTCAAGGAATTTCCAGAAGTATTTGCATGGTCATACGAAGATATGCCTGGGATCAACCCTGATATTGTGCAACATCGAATACCAACTCTCCTAGAGGTCAAGCTAGTCAAGCAGAAGTTGCGATGCATAAAGCCAGAATGGATGTTGAAAATCAAGGAAGAAGTCGTCAAACAGCTGAAAGCTGGATTCATCAAGGCAGTCAGTCAAACTGATTGGGTAGCCAACGCAGTCCCTGTCTCCAAGAAAGATGGAAAGGTCAGAATGTGCATAGATTTTAGAGATTTGAACAGAGCATTTCCAAAGGATGACTTCCCTCTACCACACATTGATGTGTTGGTAGATAACACTGCAGGAAGTGCATTAATGTCCTTTATGGACGGTTTCTTGGGGTATAACCAAATTCTAATGGCTCCTGAAGACATGACAAAGACGACATTTGTGACTGATAGATTTGAGGATTATGTCATCTACGTACACTTCCACTTCCTTGTGCATCATATCATGTAGTAAAACTGTAGCCATCCTCTGGTACGTTGCACTGGCATTCTTCAACCCAAAAGGCATGATATGATACACAAGGAAGTACAAGCTGAGGTTTAACCCAAACAAGTGCACCTTTGGAGTCACTGTTGGAAAGTTACTAGGCCACATGGTCAGTAGTAAGGGTATCGAAGTGAACCCAACCAAGATCAAAGCTATACTGGAAATGCCGCCGCCTGAGACAAAAAATAAAATAAGAGGATTCCTAGGTAGATTACAATACATCAGTAGATTCAAAGTGAGGCTAACTACTATATGTGAACCAATTTTCAAGCCGTTCAAGAAGGGAGAGCCTAAAGAATGGACAAAAGATTGTCAGAAAGCCTTTGAATCAATCAAGGAATACTTGTCCAACCCACCAGTTTTGGCACCACCAAAACCGAGGAGACCATTGAATCTATACCTTTTAGTCATTGAGGATGCACTAGGAAGCATGTTGGCTTAAGAAGATGAAAACAAGCAAGAACATGCGATATACTATATAAGTAAAAGGTTGAAAGATTATGAGACCCGATACACGGCAGTAGAGAAGTCATGTTATGCTTTAGTCTAGGCAGTGCAGAAGTTCAGACACATCTTGTTAGCACATCAAGTGCATGTGGTCGCCAGAATGGACCCACTGAAGTATCTCTTCGAGAAGCCTGCTCTCACCAGAAAACTATCAAGATTGCTCATCTTACTAGCAAAGTTTGATCTGACATATGTAGCAAAGAACACCATCAAAGGAAAGGTGATTGTTGAGCATTGTGCTGGTCACCCTATGGGTGAAGATGATCTCAATGATGATTTCCTAGATGAAGACGTTTTGAATGTAGAAGAAAAAGCTACATGGAAGATGAACTTTGATGGAGCTTCCAACCAGCATGGATATGGAGTAAGGGTTCTCCTTATAGCACCAGATGGAGTGCACATACCGCTGTAAGCCAAGTTAAACTTTGTGACTACCAACAATGTTGCAGACTATGAAGCATGCATAGTAGGCCTCGAAGCACTCTTAGCTATTGATGTGAAAGAGGTAGAGATCTATGGAGATTCTGCATTGGTGTTAGCACAGGCTCAGAGAATATGGAAGACGAAGGAAGAACACCTAAAGCCTTACCAAGCTTACCTCGAGAGTGTATGTCAAACGTTTACTAGGATCGAGTACACGTATGTGCCTAGATCACAGAATCAATTCGTAGATGCGTTAGCCACATTGGCATCCTTGGTGCAAGAGAAAGAACTCATTGACAAAGAACTTCACTGGTGAGTTTCCAAATTATAAATTTGAACTTCTAGCTTCAGAATTGAAGATAAAAATTTTTATCAAAAGTTATCAACTCAAATCCAATATAAACCCAACCAATATTTCAATTTATAGTACATAAAAAACAAAAATCGCTTAAAAATTATTGAAAAAGTAAAGACACTGAAAAGAA